>VYXB01008859.1:547316-625740 GCA_013397135.1 Pachyramphus minor | reverse complement strand
GGGGCCATCGGCAGCGGGCGGGCACAGAGCGGGGCCAGAGCGGCCCCGCCGCCATGGCGCGGGCACACAGCGCCCCCCGCCCCCGGGAGGGCCGCGCTGAGGGGCCTGTGGGCACGGCCGCAGCGCTCCCTGAGGGCGGCTGGCGTGGTCTTGCAAAATGTGGAATATTAAAAAAAAATCTTAAGAAATTATATTCTTTCGTGTTTGGTCTTTGTTTACTTTCAAGCCTGCTCATCAAGAAGGGAGATTTAACCCGTGAAACGGCAGCCAACAAGCTCTAAGAGATGCCCAGGTGTTCGAAAAACAAATTACTTGTTGGTAGAGTTGCCTTGTTAATGGTGCTGGCATCTCAAAAGTCAGAGATAGTTAACAATATGCCCAGAGTGTTACAGGGGCTGAGAAGGAGGGCTGTGAAACAAGGTCTTGCTGTATTATTGAAAAATGTAGAATATGTAAAAATTGTCTTAAAAAAGGCTGGGCTGTTCTTTGTTACTTGATCTTGGTGTACTTTCAAGCCTTATTAAGAGGGGAGGTTTAATCTGTGAAACACAGAGCAGCTTACAAGCTCTAAGTGATGCCCCAGTGTTAGAAATACAAATTACTTGATGGTAGAATTGCCCTGTTAAGTTTAGGGTTCAACATGTCTCAATGGTCTCAGACCTAGGGGAGGTTAACAATGCTTGGGAAGAGGGATGTACCACTGAGAGTGGACACAGAGGATGCAGAATTTGCAGGCTACAAGGACATCTGGCAGAACCCCCAAGATAAAGAAGAAATTAATAAAGACAACTGAATCAGCTCTGACTGGGTTAGAGGTAATTCTGGCAGGGGGAGATTGCAACCACCATCTCATGGCCACCAACACCAAGAAACCACCCAAACAAAAGAAGAGGAAGAGTGAGCATGTGGACTAATTACATTGAGAAGTGAGAGAATCATTAACCAATAAAAAGTAGAACACTTAATTAATAAGAGAACTATGCAACTTGTAGCCAATAAACAAGAATGTCTGTGTTTGCTAAGATACATAAATAGTGAAAAGTTTTGGTAGTGGTCCTGATGGCTTTGTGGATTTGCCACTCAGCCTCTCTTTCTATGCAGAAGTGTAAATAAATCAAATACCTCCACTCGGTGTGTGGATCAGCCTCTTGCACACTGAGGGAAAGAGACTGTTTTGGGACAACCGCAGGGAAGATCCCTGGGCATCTGCTGTAGCTCAGGGTGGGGGGATAACCCCCCACGGAAAGCACAATCAGGGAGACACACACCTTCCAGCCAGGAAGGACCCAGGTTGTACCTGCAGCTTTGGGGTGTCTGTGAAGATACCCTGAGCCCAGAGATGAGCCCTGGCTTAAATGTAGGGACCATATTAGTAGTGTGGAGTGCTGAAGGATTCCTGAACCTGTGATTATAAACCAAATAAACTGTGCCTTTTCCTACAAAGTTGATCGATGGACTGGGGCATCTCTGGGCGCAGCAAAGGCTGAGGGAGCTGGGGCTGTGCAGCCTCCAGAGCAGAGCCTGAGAGGGGCCCTGCCCAGGGGGTGTCAGGGGCTGCAGGGAGGGGGCAGAGGATGGAGCAGCTCTGCTCGGGGGGCCCAGCAATGGCACAGGAGCAACGGGCAGCAGCTGATGCCCAGGAAGCTCCAGCTGGACAGGAGGAAGAACTTCTTGGCTGGGCAGTGACCCAGCCCTGAGCAGAGACCAGAGAGGCTGTGGAGTGTCCTCCCTGGAGATCTTGCAGAGCTGTGTGGGCACAGTGCTGTGCCCTGTGCTCTGGGATGGCCCTGCTGGAGCAGGAGGTGGGACCAGATGAGGCACTGTGGTCCCTTCCAACTGACCCATGCTGTGATTCCCCACCCAGACTGGCCTGCAGCTGCAGGGCAGGGGGGTGTTTGGGTGCTGCACCTGAGCTGGACAAGGGGAGATTGCAACACAAGAAAATCATTTCAGGTGTGATCAGAAACTCCATCTGCAAGTTGCTCACCCTGTAATCGCTGAAGTGATTAATTATATTTGGGACATGGGTATAAAATGTGAAACAGTTGTGAAAGGAAAAGTGCAATAAATGCATTAAGGTGGGGTATGGTTTGGGTGGTGTGTGGATCTCCCCCCAGCTCTGGTTCTGTTCAGCCTGGGTTTGTGACTGATGGTGCTTACAGGGGCTCCCTTGGTTTATATGTGCTGTGTTTGTTTCAGCAGTGTTGCAACAGGAGATGGCAGAGTTCCCAATGGAGATCGTGCCATGCCAGCAGGAGGAAAAATCAGCTTTATGTCCTTCTTCCCTGGTGGTTTCCTTCAGCAGTAGGAAGATTGCCGTGCTCATTCCAGCTGAACACTCTGCTTTTGTGTTTATTTCTTTGTTCCAGAGGCACAGAAATTCTTGGTCTTTCTCTTTTCAGAATGTCTGTGCTGGTAATTCCTGTTATGAACTCAGGGTTCTTGTTCAGTTTTATCTATGGTTTATGCTTTAATGGCCGCAAGTTTAGCTTCAAGTGTGGCTTTCCCAGAGATCCATAATCGCTCTCCTTCATCAGCCTAAACACCTGCTTTAAACTACCAAATTTCTTTAGGTTTTCCACAGCTTTTTTTTTTTTTTTTTTTTTGTAGTATCATATGGGACACAAATCCTTTATCCTTTTCACCCCAGATTTGGCTTAATAGTGTAATTACAAAGTAATTTAGTTGCCTGTTTTACTAAATGTGTCTGTAATTGTCTCATGTTAGTAGACCGGTGTTTGCTAAGCTACTACAGTTTGTTTGGGGATGAAAATTACATGCAAAATAGAAATATCCGCATCTCCACTCTGTAATCTTGCCTTAATTTTCTCGCTCATCAGGTTGATACCATTAATTAATGCTCCAAAATCTGAACCTGCACTTGTGGGTATTGCTTCTTCCAAGGTCCTCTCAGCTAATCACTGTATTTTTAAGGCTGTTAGTCCTAGTTTCCTTTTAAGTCCCCAGCCAGTTGATGAGTGATGCTCTCTGTCTTTTATGCAACTGGCAAGGCAACAACAGAGCTGCTCTGTTTGGATTTACATTGTGAAGATTCTACAGGAGCAGCACAGTGTCAGTGGTGTGTTTGTGTCTGACACTGGAGACGGAAAATCTTCAGATGAAGATGAGATGGGGATGCTGAGGGATGAGGAAGCAGCTCTGCAGAGGACTTGTTGGTCCTGGGGGACAACCAGCTGTCCCTGCCCAGCCGTGTGTCCTGGGGCCAAGGAGGCCAATGGGATCCTGAGGGCATCAGGAAGAGCATTGGAGCAGGGCAGGGAGGGGATCCTGCCTCTCTGCCCAGCCCTGGGCAGCCACATCTGCAGGGCTGGGCCCAGCTCTGGCTCCTCAGCACAGCAGGGACAGGGAGCTCCTGGAGCGGGGCCAGCGCAGGCTGCGGAGATGCCGAAGGGATGGAGCAGCTCTGGGAGCAGCAAAGGCTGAGGGAGCTGGGGCTGTGCAGCCTCCAGAGCAGAGCCTGAGAGGGGCCCTGCCCAGGGGGTGTCAGGGGCTGCAGGGAGGGGGCAGAGGATGGAGCAGCTCTGCTTGGGGGGCCCAGCAATGGCACAGGAGGAACGGGCAGCAACTGATGCCCAGGAAGCTCCAGCTGGACAGGAGGAAGAACTTCTTGGCTGGGCAGTGACCCAGCCTTGAGCAGAGACCAGAGAGGCTGTGGAGTGTCCTCCCTGGAGATATTGCAGAGCTGTGTGGGCACAGTGCTGTGTCCTGTGCTCTGGGATTGAGCAGGGAGGTGGGACCAGAGGCCCTTCCAGCCTTACCCATCCTGTGATCAATCCTGTGATTCTGTGAAGGGAATGGTCACAACAAGACAAAGCTGAGATGGCAAAGCCCAAAGCTGCAGTGGAGTAACGTGGGTAAAGGAGTAAATGTTGAAGAGAGAGTGGCTCAAGCTAAAGCAGGAGGATGGTCAGCAAGGGCTTCTGTGGGATCTGACCAGCTCAGCTGGTTTGTGTCCTTGCAGAGTGGGAAGGACACTGAGGAGGGAGAGGTGACA
This sequence comes from Pachyramphus minor, assembly GCA_013397135.1. Lineage (NCBI taxonomy): Eukaryota > Metazoa > Chordata > Aves > Passeriformes > Tyrannidae > Pachyramphus > Pachyramphus minor. The sequence continues at coordinate 621,725 of VYXB01008859.1, read as the reverse complement.
AGTCATGAGGAATTACTGCAGGTGCAGAATGTGTCACTGCAGCTTTTCTGGGTGCTGATGGTGAGATTCCATGCACCCAAGGGTGCTGGGGGAAGCAGCTGATGCCACAATAATCGGGAGAGGATTCTGCTGACTGAAAGAGAATTCTTCAAGAATTCTTCCCTATGAGGGTGGGGAGGCCCTGGCACAGGTTGCCCAGAGAAGCTGTAGCTGCCCCATCCCTGGAAGTGTCCAAGGCCAGGTTGGAGCAACCTGGGCTAGTGGAAGGTATCCCTGCCCATGGCAGGGGGGTAGGATGAGGTGATCTTTAAGGTCTCATCCAACCCAAACCATTTTGTGATTCTATAAGAAGGGTAAGAAGAAAGATTGGGCAACTTTGTGCCAGTTGATTTAGCCTGGCTCTCTGGAAGGTGATGGTGCATTTTCTCATGGAAACTGTTTTAAGCAAGAGGTGATTTGGAACAGCCACAATGGATTTGACAAGGACAATCTGCCTAAACAACCTGATGATGAGGCTGGCTCAGAGAACAAGGGGAGACATGTGAGTGGTGGTTACCTTGAATCTGCCAAGACCTTTGACATGGGCACTCACCTTACCAGCTTGGTGAGTGAGGTATGGATTGGGTAAATGGGCTATAAATTGGATGGAAAATGTCCTGGATTGCTGGGCTCTGATGGTGGTGATCAGTGGCTGAGCACAGTGAGTGTACCAGAAAAGGCTGAGAAAACTCTCTTTGTTATCGTGGTAATTTTAGGGAAATAAATACTTTGCTCCTTAGGGAAATAAATACTGTGCTCCTTAAGAAATTTATTTATTTTGGTTGGAAGAGGAAACCAGGCTGGTTGTAGAAAGCAAGTTAAAAATAGACATCAAAGTTCTAGAAGGTTATATACATTCTATGGTCTTTTAAAAACCTCACAGTTGAAAGCAGTCTTTCAGTCACTGGTTTAAACATTCATTAAGGCCCATTCCCCCTTAAAGTTCAGACAAAATGAAGGTATCTGCAAGTCCTTCAGTGTTTCTTCAAGGCACATTTACCACTGGAACTTTATTCTTTGGGTGCTGGTTCCTCTACTTTCACAGAGGTCTTCTGCTAACTTAGGTTTTCATCTACATTTTTATTTTTCTGCATCTTGAACAAAGCAGTTTTGTGCAACGTGTAACCCGTGATAAACAATAGTTGCTTTTTAATCTCAAACCAGAAATACATGGCCAAAAATCTCACCATGCCCCTTTGACCAAGTATGCTTCAAACATTGTAATTACAGGGATCTCGTTTCACAGCTCACAGACAAAGCAAATGTGTTTGTTTTACTTTATTAGATTTCTTATAATACATTCATACAAACCCAAATGTGCATATACAAACTCTGTCAATATTGCCAACTACAATTTATTAAGTTTTATAAATTTTTTCCACTAGGTCACTGTATTGTTAAACAGAGAGTGAAGCCAGAATCAATGCTAAAGATGGGAAGGGTAAATTTCCAAGCAAACAATCTCAGCTTTCCCTTAATAAGTTTATAAGGGGTGGTGTTGAGGAAACTTAATTAATCATAAGCTTGAAACCTCTCTTAAAGCAGTTGTATTTTTCTAACAAGAGAACACGAAAACAAAGGTGTTTGGGCATAAGCTGCACTCGTGCTGCAGTTTCACTCTTCCCTGAGTGCTGCAAAGCTCCTCAGTCAGTCATTGTAATCCAGAGCTGGAACTTGGAGTGCGTTTGGGGGATAGATCTTGTTGCTTTGTGATGAACTCAGAGGCCCTGGGAGAATCTCTTGGTGTTGACAGCCCCTGACAGTAAATGTCACATGGATTGGGAGGGAGCTCAGAGCCTTCTGGTGACTGCGATGAGAAGAGACACGGTGACAGAAGCCCTGATTGATGAGCCGTGCCACGAGGAGAGGGAGCTGGGTGTGAGTGTCTGTAATTGAACGGGCCATAGAAGTTATTCCTGGCTTTCCTAGGATGGTGACACGCTCCAGAAGAGTTTTCACAGGGGAGGCCTGCAAACCTGAGCTGTGGTGCTCAGCAGCTCCCTGTTAATGCAGCGTTAAAACTTCCCGGGCTGGTTCAGCTTCATGCCCAGAGTGATAATGAAGCAGACGACAAGAGGAGATGGTCAGTCCTGCAATTACCTTTAGGAACGTTCCTTTGTTGGCTTTTACCTCCTCTCTTTAGTGCTCTCTCCCCGTGGCTCTGTGATCTGACACCGTGGAGACGTTGATTAGCGAGGTTCCCTGGCTCTGACACTGCGCTGCTGTGACACGGGCTTGTCACAGCCCTGCTGAGGACAGTGCTGATGCTCCTGGCATTAGCCAGGGATGTAAGACCTCACCCAGCAAAGCATCTGCTCGCACTGACCAATTAAATTGGCTTCTCTCTCATTAAAACCCTTGTGCAGGCTCTGGTGTGTCACAGATCTTTAAAATCTCCATTATGAATTCCACTTTTTTCTGGGTATTTTTAGCTTATACTTGAAGAAATGATTATTGTCTCTTGCACTTAAACATATCAATTTCAGCTCCACAGACGTCTCCTCTGGGCCATATTCAAAGACCTGATCTGACTTGAACTGCTGAATCCGTGGGGAGGATTTCAACACTGCTCCAAGCACTTGGACATTGGAGCTGTGCAGGGAGGAAGAGGCAGAGTAATTCAAGCCCTCCCCCATTTCCTTTGGTAAGTCAGGAGCACATCCCTTCCAGATTTACTTGGTTGTGCCAATTTAATGTGATTTCTTCTGAGGGCCTGGAACCACTCAAGGGAGGCTGACAGGTTTTATCAACAGAATGGAAACTGAAGTGATAAGGTGAGAGTTGTTGACCTGATAACTAACAAACAGAAAAACTTCAGTGTCCCTCCAGCTAAATATTGCACTCTGCAGGTAAGGAAACGATGGCAACAGCTGTGGTCTTGTCACTGAGCGAGAGTGTTTTAGTGCAGAGGAGCAGGAGGTGAACTGTGAAAACAAACACATTCAGTTTGCTACAGACTATTTCCCTCTATTACTTTTAATGAGAGCTAAACTCCAAAATGCACAATGGGACAATAATATTGTGGATAGAAGGAAGTCTGCGTACAGCTCCTAAATTCCAGACACCCGGTTGCAATTAAAATGATTGCTCTGTATTATTAATGGCTCGCCAGGAGTTTAAGGCTGTGATCAGGGCTGGGACCAATTGGTACAAGTCACTGCACAAGTGACTGAAAGGTAGTGCTGTCCCTGAAGGAGCTGAGTTAACAGCCTGAACCCCCCGTGCTCAAAGGAGTGGGAAAGAAGTGTAGAAAGGTGAGAGGAGGATGTTAAAATACGTCACTGTAGAGGCTGGCAAACAACAGCTGGGTCACTACGGGCAGATGTTAATAAATGCTGCCTAATTATGTTTTTTTAATTTTTTTTTTTAATTTTAATTCAGAAAATGTGGTAGGAGGAGGGCAGATGGGAAAAGAGGAAGAGACCTCTGATGAATGATGAATTAGAATTAATGGGCAAGTACAGAAGTTGCTTATTCCTCCTTTCCCCCCTTATATTCTTTTCCCTGAAAACATGGAGGGATTATGTATGAAGTGTAGCTGTCACAGCTTTCCTCCAGCCCTTGAAATCGTTGTCTGACAGAATAGAAGGCTTCAGCAGCTGAACAAAGAGGCAGGAGACAGAGCTCTTGTACGGTGTCCGTCCCCCCTTCCTGGCACCTGGCCTGCTCGGCACAATTGGGAACAACAAATGCCAAGTGATCCCTTCCTATTCAACTTCTCGTGCTAACTTTGTTTTTCACATGAAAGAGGTTTTGTACTTACCATGTTTGTCATCCTGCCATGTAGCTTTTCTTTTGCCTGTTACAGTTTGTCTCAGGTGAAGGTACCAGAAGTGCGCTTGGTTTTGGAGAAGCAGACACCATAAATCATACGGGGGCAAGGTTGTGCTTTTGTCTCCAAACTATGCTAAACTTTGGAACTTTTTTTGCCTGCTATTGAGCAATGGGGTCATATATTCATAGAACAAGCTGTTATAACGTTGAGATGCATTTCCTAAATTGTGCAAACTAGCTCAGAGCCCATCACTCCTCGTGTGAAGTTAGTGTTGCTTTTTGTGGATAGCCAGATTATGGTTGTCAGGGCTGAAGTTTATCTTCCACTTCGTCATGAGGCTTGCTCAGTGTTGTAAGATCTTGAAGTTTTTTGTAGAAAATATTATCCTGATTAATTTAGTTTTTATCAGAAATCTTCTTCGCTGTTCCACCAACTTTCCAAATCATTCCTGAACACATTGTGTACCATGGACCTTAATCCCCATGGGACTCCCCTGATGATCATCTTCTGCTGTGGAAACTCATCCTTTAGTATAATCTTCTTTTTCCAGTACTAAATTCTTATTTAACTCTGTGAGGTCCTTACCTTCAGTCCCTGGCTGCTTAGTTTATTTAAGAGCCTTTGATGGGACCTTCTATGCATGAGGTTTCTGGAAGCTTGGGGTGAGTTGGAAAGGCAGAGAAAAATTCTCAGCTGGAGCTCTGCTATTTACATGCTTTTGAGTCCTTCAAAGAATTCCAGCAGATTTAGGAGGCTCAGATTCCTTTTCCAAAAGTCATGTTTACTTTTCCTTAACATGTTACTTTTATTCATGTGCTTGCTGATTCTGTTCTTTACCAGAGCTTCAGCCAATATGGCCCATGTGGACATTAGACTTAGTGATCTGTGGTTTCTTGAGTCGCCACTGGATTTATTTAAAAAAACCTGATTTATTATTAGTTACATTCCAGCCCTTTGAAAATCATAGCAATTTTCAGCAAAAGGTTACACACTGAGCGTATTGGGTCAGATGATTCATATTTAACATTCAGTAAAAACCTTGCATGAATTCCATCCATGCCCAGTGATATGTTTTTATTCATTTTATCTGGTCTGTAATCTCCACTTAACACCCTGAAATTAAGACAAGCCTTCTCTGAGGGCCTTACAGACAAGATACTGGTTTTAGAATTTTCAAGATTCTCCAGGTGAATGGAGATTTGGGAAGAAATAAAAAGAGCTCAGGATTTTTTGTGATGGCATCATCTTTTCTGATGGCATCATCTTTTCCTTACGCTGACTCTTCCAAGCTTCTTGCTCTTGATGTGTTCAGAAAGGATTTATAACATACTTTTCTATTTCTTTAGCAAACTGCTTCTAAACTCTTTCTTCAGACTACGTTATTGTGCTTTTACATTTAGTCTGCCAGAATTTATGTTCTTTTTAGTTTTCCTTTTTCAGACACAACTTCAGCTTCTTGCAGGATACCTTTTAACTTCCAAGAGCCTCCCTGATCCTGCTGTTTTATGATGCCAGCTTTTTGTTTTCCTCTCAAGTCTTTTCTTTTTGACAGGTTATATGCATTTGCTTTGAGCCTCCAATATAGAATCCTAAAATAGTCTACCTGCCATCTGAAAACATTTTACCTTTCTGGCTGCCACTCTGAGCATTTTCTTTAACAAATTTCCTCATTTTCGAATTCCCTTTCTCTGGAATCAAGCACAATCACTGCATTTGCCAACTTTCCTTCATTTCAGAAGATGCAATCATGAACCAGCTAAAAGGATTAAGGGGTTTGGCCCAGCCCAGTCTCTGGGAAGCCTAGAAATATCAGCCATTAACATTTCACTAATGTTAATTTACCTGATTTCATTAACTGAGAAACAGGGAAGGAAGCAGCTTGCCAAGGCTGGTGATGGTGGGAATTCCTGCCCTGGAACAGCAGTTTCTCTCTCCAGCCTACAACAGACAAAATGATAGGTAACTGGGGGAAAAAAAATCAATCTGAGCTGATTTATCACCACATCACTGAAGTTTGATGCTAACTAGCATGAGTGATTTGGGGCAGAGTGAGCAGCAGACTCATGATGACAATGTCCAGTTCTCACACCAGCAAACACAGGAATGATCCAGATGGGATGGACAGTGTGTGAGTGCCAGTGGTTCTGCACTGTGATAACAGTGGAGGGTCATGGAATCACAGAAGGGGTGGGTTGGAAGGGACCTTGAAGACCACCCTGTCCCCCCCCCTGCCATGGGCAGGGACACCTTCCACCAGCCCAGGGTGCTCCAAGCCTCGTCCAACCTGGCCTTGGACACTTCCAGGGATCCAGGGGCAGCCACAGCTTCTCTGGGCAACCTGTGCCAGGGCCTCCCCACCCTCACAGGGAACAATTCCTTCTCAATATCCCATCTACCCCTGCCCTCTGGCAGTTTGAAGCCATTCCCTGTGTCCTGTCACTCCATCCCTTGTCAATAGTCTCTCTCCATCTTTCCTGTCGGCTCCTTCAGGCCCTGCAAGGTCACAATCAGGTCACCCCAAAGCTTCTCCTCTCCAGGCTGAACAATCCCAACTCTCCCACCTTCCCTCCCAGCAGAGCTGCTCCAGCCCTCTGCTCACCCTGTTGTGGGGGACCATGTGAAAAGCTCTACAGAAGTCCAGATGGTCGAGAGCTTAGAAGGTTTCATGACTTCAGTTCACATCTAACAAAATCTTGGGTATGGTCTGACCAAAAAAAGGCCTAAGACTGAATTGGCTGAGACTGGTTTAGGATCCAATTCTTTTTGTGTCTCTCCAGTGACAAACTACTCCTTGTAGTGAGCAGTAGCTGCTTCTAGGCAGCTCCAAAGCTGTTTGGGATAAGGAGTCTTTGCTAAGCAAAGGTGCTAAAGCTTGCTCAGGTGAAAAACTACTCTGAGGGTGAAAGGCAGCTCCACTCAGGTACTACAAAGCACCTTTAATGCAGGGTGAGCCATCCCACCCCATTGCAGTGCCACTGCTGAGTGGCATTGACTGCTTAGCAACAGGGAGAGTGATGGGGATGCAGATGAATCGACTGTTTTCTGAGCAAGCTGGGTAGGAACAGAAGTAATTAGCTGCTAGCTGATGAAAAGGCATGCTTAATTATTAGTATAATTATAGATATAATAGACCAGGAATTATTCAGTAAAAGTAAGAAGGCCAATATGTTACAAAGAAGGTAAATGGAATGGAGAAGAAAATGACAGCAGTGTGAATACTTGAGAGGAAATGTAAAGGATTAAGATGATAAATCAGGAATCTTTTGGGTTTCTACTCTCTGACATATTAACTTAATTTAACAGGATGCACAGAGCTAACGAGGTCTGTGGTATTCATGGTTTGTTTTATATAAGAAACCTTACATATGAAGTTTCATATAATGTTGATTTAAATGAACGTACACCAGTGAAATGGAGCTGTGCTTCCATAAATCTCAGAACCTTCACAATTTCACAAGGATCTTTGCTGTCCTTCCGGCAGTTTACAGCCATTTAGTCCGATGTTAATTGCAGGAAGCTGGGCTTTAGCTGGTTCTGATCAATATTGGCCATTGATTATAATGATTTGATAAGGCAGCACAGCTTTCCCCTGGCACCCTGAGAAGTCATGGTGACTAAGAAAGTGTCATGTTTATCAGCTGCTCTGCCTGGCCACTGCAGCTTAAACTGCTTTCCTTGGGAAAATGGCTGGAAATAACAGGCTGAACTGCACTAACAGGGACACCAGTTGTTAATATAGGATGTAGAATGACTGAAATGAGTAGTTTGGGAAGATTTCAAGTATTTTAAGATTTTTTCTGATGTCAGAATGGACGTAGGTAGGGCTACACCTGCCTTTGTGCCAGGGATTGGACTGGATACTAATGACCCCAGCAGTGTCTTCTGTAAGAATCTGCAGCTGAGAGGCCCAAAATGTCTACATTTTCTTTTCTAAAATTGTAGTAGTTTCTAAAATTATGTCATTGGAAAGGGAGACTGGCACCAGCAGCTCTAATCTGGGTTCTGTGAGTCTGAGAGTAATGGTGCCAAAGGATTACAAACCCTTTTGCCCATTGTGCTGGGTGGGAAGGAAAATCAAGATACGAAGATTTTATTGAATTAGGATTTGAGGACTAATTATTAAAATGGCTTTTGATGAATGAGTTGTGAGTCAAGCTGGTTTGGCAAATAGCATTTTGATAAGGTATTTGTAAGACAGATAGTCTTAAGACGGTAGGATGAATGTAAAACACTAACCTTAATGAAGACGTTAATGCAAAAATGATGCAAATGTGCATGAGCAATCGCTGTGTGAAGGCACTGGGGTACATCAGGTACAGACAAACTAATCGTCTTCAGCTGGGCACAGAATCATGGAAAAGTGAAGCTGGAAGAAATCTCAGCTGATCACTTATTCTATCTCCTTCTTCCACACTGAATCAGATCTGCTTATGACATTCTTGGCATATGCAGAGTGGTTGTTTCTCTTCCATTTTGTAGCAGACTTTGATCTGCTACAGGACTGTAACTGCACTGATCCTGCTCTGTCAGGACTGTTACTGCATCTTTCCTTGGTGTTCTTTCTTTTGAGCAAATTCTGTTCTCAGTCTCTTGATTCAGGTCATGTTTTCCGACCCTCCAACCCTTCGTGTTGCTGCTTATCCTGTCAGAGGAGCAGCACCCAAAGCTGGATGTGCCTCTGCCCTGAGGTGTCACTGAGAACAGCAAAAGGACCTGCAAAATGTCTTGTAGGTAATTCTTCTACTAATATGCCTGAGTAGTGTTTTCTCTTTGCTCAGGACAATAACCCCTGTTCAGCTTGTTATCAGAACCTTTAGATTGGTTTTTTTCCAGACTGCTCTGCCCAGCTGTAGTCCATCCTGTATTTGTGCACTTTACTCCTGCTTAAGTGAGACCACAATGCTTTTTACCATTGAGATGGCTCCTGTATTTATAGAGCTGTCAAAGTTGTCAAAAGTTTCTAATACTGCTCTCCCCCATATATTTGCAGCCACTCTTTGCAGATTTAATCCTGGCAGATTTAATAAACATACAGTCCATTCCCTCATCCGGGCTATCAATAAAATATTGAATGGATCTTATAAACAGCTGAGTAACCATTCAATTTGTCCTTTCCATTCACAGTGAACCATTGGAAACTGCTTTCAGACTGCAGATGCCAACCAGATTTGTGTCATGACTTCAGCCAGGGCATTCTTCAGCCACGTGGGACAATGTCAGCAGCCTCAGTGACATTGAGGTGTGTGGAATCTGCTGCTTCGTCCTTACCCACAGAGTCTCATCCATTGGAGAGCAAAATTAGACTGAATCAGCTTGTTTTGTTCCTGAGGGATTCAAGTTGACAAGTGCTCATCTCCTTATTAGTTTCTATGTACTTAGAAATAATTATTCTGGTGATTTCCTTTTCCTAGGTGTTCAATCTTTTGGTATCTTGCTTATTCTGTTTGACTTGCAGATGACTATGAGTGGTTCCAGTTACTTGAAAGTGTATAAGAACTTTGTGGACAGTTGTGAAGGCAACAGATACAAACCTTTCACCAGGAGAAACCCTGTGCCAAGTGTGAAACTCCTGTGATACAGCCCAGAGACACAAGTGGCTCTCAAGAGAGTGGTGGAAGGAATGTTTTGACAAAAAGAAATTATTTTATTTCAGTCTGAGAAATGATGATGCAAATCGGTGTGATTTAAAAAAGAGATTTCAGGGTAGCTTGGGAGAATTCTGAGCAGTTTAAACTACAAGTCTGAACAGTCTTGTAGAAGTTGTCTTGTAGGTCAGATATTAGGAAGAAAGTCTTCCCTATGAGGGTGATGAGGCCCTGGCACAAGTTGCCCAGAGAAGCTGCCCCTGGATTCCTGGAAGTGTCCAAGTTGGACGGGGCTTGGAGCAACCTGGGCTAGTGAAAGGAGGGTGGCAGGCAGTGGAATCTTTAGGGTCATTTCCAACCCAAACCCTTCTGTGATTCTATGTTAAATATGGTCAGGGTCATGTAAAAGAAGTTGGGAAGTTTTGGGTTGCACTGACTTCTTTGCCTATAATAGATTGGTAGTGAACATCTGAGAAAACAGAAATAGAGATTAGACTAAATTTCATAACCTTTTAACCCAGAGAGCCTGGATCTCCTCTGCAAAGTGTTTTCTGCACTCTCATAAACTCACAGTGTTGACATGAGCTTATTCACAGCACAGGGTGACCTTTGCACAGCTCAGCCAGAAGTGCCTGTGTGCTGAGCTTTGGTATCTCCTCTCAATGCACACACGTGACTGCAGGGTTGGTCTTGCCAAGCCAATGTGTTATACTGAGTCCGGTAGCACTTCTGGGGTGTTTGATACTGTGTGGATGGAAAGTGGATGTATATTTATATGAGCACTCCTGTGTATGAGTCAAGGGAGAAAAGATCACCATTGAAATGGGTATGAATGATTTGTTGTTATTCAGAAACATTGACGTTGCCTGAATTCAATATTTAAAAAGGGCAAAAAAAATACCACCTAACAAACTCTTACCTGTGTTGTGCATTAACAAGGCTTTGGGTCAGTACCTTTCCTGCTGTGCTGTTATGTAGAATTATCATCATGGTCATGCCTTGAGTTGTTTGCAAGAATCACAGAATGGTTTGGGTTGGAAGGGACTTTAGAGATTCCACCCCCTGCCACAGGCAGGGACACCTTCCACCAGCCCAGGTTGCTCCAAGCCCCCTCCAACCAGGCCTTGGACACTTCCAGGGATCCAGGGGCAGCCACAGCTTCTCTGGGCACCCTGTGCCAGGGCCTCCCCACCCTCACAGGGAAGATGGAACTGCTGGCAGAGGAGGGAAATCAAAAGTGTCGTCAGACTCCCAAAATAGAGGCAGCTGTATTCCATGTTGGCTGCCGGGATGTTGAAATGTGGGCAAGGACCCTGTTATGACTCTTCCTTCTCTCCCTCCTTTATTCCTGATCTTTTGTAATACAGATCCCCTTCTGCTTTCTGGTCCTTTCAGCTTAAGGAGCTGTAGAAGTATTTCAGATGTCATTTGTGTGGGGAAGGATTCCTTGCTCACTGGTATCCTTTGCTTTTTTTCTTGTGCCCTCCACAGGCAGGGTCGGGAATGTTCTTGGTGATAAGGACATGAGAATGGTCTGAGGAGAGGGGTGCAAGGCAGTGCAGATTTACAACACTGAGGTGAGTCAGTTCTTAACAGTGAGGGCTTTGGAGTATTAACTCCCAGTGACTTCCACTACAAGGCAGCTGTTAACATATTACTATGAATTGGCTTGGAAAAAGAAAAAAGATTAAAATTGCATAAGTAGATAAATTTTAAAGAGACAGAAATAATAATGACATGAAAATTGGCTGAAAGGACTGAGTGACAGTAACAATGGAACATTTTAAAAATAAATGGGTAGCCAGGAAGGGGTGCAGGGAGACATTGCTGCCTGGAGATCACAGAGCCACCTAAGCCTGACAGTTTCTATGACTGCATGAAACAGAGAGACACAGCCAAGCCCCCGCTCTCCCCCAGCACATTATCCTGCACAGCAATCAGGTTCAGTAACAGGCTGCTGAGGAAAAGCCTCCCACTATTTAGTATTCATTAGAGATGGCATTTTTCAGATTGCAGCACAGGGTGTAAACAAACCACGCTGGGGGAAGAGGGGAGAACAGCATTTCTCTGAGCTCTGATTTATTGCTTGTTGATAGTCACTAACTCCACAAACCTATGGCAGCACCAGTTTTAAGCAGGGAAAGTTAACTCTTGAGCCAGCACCGTTTCCAGCGTTCTTGCAGGAAGCAACACAATAAGAGGCAAACCAGAATTCCTGCAGTAGGACAAGCGTGTGGCTCCCTTGTGGGGCTGGAACATCTGGCAGATTTGTTTCTGTGAGTCATCGTGGCTCTGCAGCCTGCCTGGGATGTGCCAGCTGCCTGCTTGATATTCCATTTCCATTGCATTTTGTAAAGCTTGTCTGTGGGAGGAGGGAGCCTGTCCCCACGGGCAGGGTCCTGCTGGGCTGGGACACCTGCAGCTGGGAGCAAAAGGCTGCCTGGACCCACCAGTATCCCAAATACTCCAAATAGGACCAACTGCTGCCACAGATGCGTCAGCAGTGCCCTGGCAGCCAGGAGGGACATCCCTGTCCTGGGACATCAGGGAGGGGATTGTCCCACTCTGCTCTGCCCTGGGGCGGCCTCACCTCAACTTTGGGGCACTTTGGGGGGACACAATGGAAGGGAGAGATTGAGCCATTGGAGAGTGTCCAAAGGAGGGACACAGAGATGGGGAAGGGCCTTGATTTGAAGGTGTGTGAGGACACTGAGGGCACTTGGTGTGTTCAGCTGGAGCAGAGGAGACTGAGGGGAGAGCTCAGTGCAGTTCCAACTCCCTGGGCAGGGGCAGAGGAGGGGCAGGACTGAGCTCTGCTCTGGGGGGACCAGGGACAGCACCCAGGGAAGGGCTGGAGCTGTGTCAGGACAGGGTCAGGGTGGATCTCAGCAAAAGGTTCTTCCCCCAGAGGGTGGTTGGCACTGCCCAGGCTCCCCAGGGCAGTGGGCACAGCCCCAAGGCTGCCAGAGCTCCAGGAGGGGTTGGCTGATCCTCTGGGGCACAGGGGGTGACTGTTGGGGCTGGGTCTGTGCAGGGCCAGGGGTTGGACTGGATGATCCTTGTGGGTCCCTTCCTACTCAGCATATTCTGTGACCCACGTGTGGGATGACACCAGCCAGTGACACGGCCTGGAGAGCTGACCTGCCCTACAGAAGCTTCCTGGCCCTTCCTGCATCCCATGCTGGCACTTCTTTTTTTGGTGGGAGATTGTTTTTCCCAGGGAGCTGGGTGCCAGCCACCCCAAAAAGGTACCCGGGTGCTTTTCCATCATCCCTGAGTCACTGATTCCCATAAGCCATAAGGTGCTGAGCACTGCAGGGCTGGGAGCTGTGGTGTCAGGAAATGCTCCTGGGCTCTCCCTCCAAGCTCCCCACGGCCTCCCCAGAGCCTGCTACAAAAGCCAGCCCTGGAATGCTGAGGAAAGGCCACGAGTGGCAGCTCTGCTCCAGACACACTGCCTGGGTGAGTGCAGGGAACCTGCAGTTACAGAAGGTCTTTCCAGCTCCCCGCTCTGAACCAGCGAGTTCACATCATTCTGCTGACGCAGGTGCATTCCTGCCTTGGAATATCAATTTTCCTTTGGGATTTCTGTGTTCCCTTCCTGTCTTTTCCCTGGCCCTAGACAGTCTCCTGGCAGGCCCTTTTGTAGCTTGGTGCTAGAGGTTCCTCTGCCCACCTCTACCAACATCCAAGTCCCTGTTCCTGCAGAGCCCTCCCCATCCTTCCCTGTCCAGCTGGAGGTGCTACACATCCACAGCTTCCCTTCTTTGGAAAAACCTTGATGGGTACCTCTCATTTTTCCCAGAGGGATTCATGACAGTATCTTAGGAGTATTTGATTTCCACCCCAACCACCTCACAGTAATACCTCACTTAAAAATGGGACCTATTCAAAAGCAGGGGAGCTTCTTAAAAGGAAATTAAAAGCAGCTGCTCTAAGGATGGAGAAGATGAGAAAGTAGATAAAACCACCCTATCTGAAGCTCAGAGCAATATATCAGTAAGTGAAATAATTCTACAAGGGACCAAAAGGCAATATTCTAACAGCAGAGCGGAGGAGAGTGTTCAAAACCAGGGATTTCTGAGCAAATAAAGAAAGTATTGGAAAAAAAAAATTAAAAAGCATTAACTGTGAAGTTAAACCTGTAGGGCAGGCAAGGGGAAATTTTAAGGTGCAAACTCACTGACGGAATAATAAAAATACCAGTAAAAATATCTTCAAAATTGCCAGAATCCTATATTTGCAGAGGTTTGGTAAACAGATGACCAGTGTCTAAAAGGATTTACAGTTAGAGAGAAAACTGATGCTTTAAAGTAAACTCAGCTTTGTGTTGGTGCTCACTGTAGTTGAGGCAGGTTCTTCTCCCATGAGAGCCAAACTTATGGGGACAAGTGTAAGGAACCGTCTCAAATTAAATGACAATAAAATTCATTTTAGGACTAATTGATAAGATGAAGAGTCAGAAATTACCAAGACCATCTGGTAATCACTCAAGAGCTCAGGAGGAAAACAAATATGCAATTATGGAGCTACAATAGTGTGTAACCTGTCACTTAAATCAGTGTCCCTGCAGGAGGGATGGGAGATGGGAAATGTGACAACCATCCCTGAGAAGGTCCCCAGGAATGAAGTGGAGAACTGCAGACAGTCTCACTGGAGTCTGTGCTGAGGAGAAATTATAAGGAAAAAAAGAAGAAATGGATAAACCTCAACATATTTGGCAAAGTTTTTCTAGTGAGAAACCACAACTCAAAAATTTCTTAGAGCTCCTGAGAGGGTCCTGAGGGGCCACTAAGACAACTTAGTCATAAACACATCTGGTGGGTCAGACCATGGTGTCTCTGTCTGCAGTGCTCACCTTTCCAGGCTATGACCATAAAAATCACAGAATCACAGAATAATTAATGCTGGAAAAGCCCTCCAGGATCATCGAGTCCCCCCTGTGCCCCATCCCCACCTTGTCCCCAGCCCAGAGCACTCAGTGCCACAGCCAGGCCTTCCTTGGGCACCTCCAGGGATGGGGACTCCAAACCTCCCTGGGCAGCCCCTGCCAGGGCCTGACCACCCTTTCCATGGAGAAATTCCTCCTCATGTCCAACCTGACCCTCCCCTGGCACAGCTGGAGGCTGTTCCCTCTCCTCCTGTCCCTTGTTCCCTGGGAGCAGAGCCCGACCCCCCCCAGCTCCCCCCTCCTGTCAGGGGGTTGCAGAGCCAGAAGGTCCCCCCTGAGCCTCCTTTTCTCCAGGCTGAGCCCCCCCAGCTCCCTCAGCTGCTCCTGCTGCTCCAGCCCCTTCCCAGCTCCCTTCCCTTCCCTGCACACGCTCCAGCCCCTCAGTGTCTCTCTTCCATGAGGGCCCAGGACTGGACACAGGACATCAGGTGCAACCTCACCATGGCCTCACCAGAATTTTATAAGTCTCTCTCATCCCTCTTGCTGCCTTCTCTCCAAACTGAGAAGCCCCTTCAGTGTCTCTTCCAAAGCAACAACTAGAAATCAGTATAATGTGGTTGATGGTTCTTGACAAAACTTGTAATTGAGCTGTAAAATCCCTTGCCATGGGATATTATGGATGCTCCAAGTTTACTTGTGCTCTGGGGGTAACAGAAGAAGTTAATGGAGAGGAGTTAAAGCATAACCTGTTAAATAGTAAAACCAGGGATTGTGACTCAAAAAGTCCCAAGACACATATTGTTGGAAAACAGAGTAACATTCCAAGAAGGCACCGCTGCAGGCCTGGTGTGTTCCTAAACTCCTTCCTCTGGGCATCTGGATTGCAAACCAGCTGCTGGAGCAGAGGAACCTTCACTCTGACCCAGTACAGCCTCTGTTATGTTCTGTCAAAAGAAAATGAAGCCCATCTGTGAATGTAAACACTTGTGATGGCAGCGGTGAGCACTGAGCAGGAAAGGCTGAACTCCTCTCCCCACTCCATCAGCAAACAATGCATTTTGATTTGAATGCTAATGAAGATCTCACCACGATGCTGCAGAGTCTCATCCAGCAATATAAAGAGAAAAGCTGCATGGTAGAAATAAAGACAGGGGCTTTAGAAAGGGATGAGTATGTGTTGTAAAGATTGATGTCGTTAACCACTCCTGGGTCAAAATACACTTGAAGCTACTGATGCAATTTGAAGTGGGTAAACAAGTCTTAGGAAGAAAGTTTTCTTACAATTGCTGCATTTGTTATGATCTGAAAAGGAGAAGTTTGTATTTCTTGCATCCCTTTAACTCCAAATGATCTGGGCTTTGTAGTCAAAAAGTAGCTCCTTCCACAGGCATCTAATCGAGATCTCTTTTGGTTTTTGGATCAGAGCTGAGACAAGCTTCTTTTACAAATTTGTGCTGCAGTCTACTAAAAGAGCTGTTCCTTGCCAGGAGAATATTACATACAGTTCTGAGAGAAATGAACAGAGTCAGCTTGTTTGAGAGCTAACTGATGCTTACTCACAACTCTGATAAGCCTGACATTTACTGAGAAGTGCCACAATTCTCAGTCCAATAAAAATTCCCAAGAGAATTTTTTTTTTTTTGCAGTGATGCTTCACATTCTATTGATTCAGGGTAAGCTGGAGACTTCTAAAGAATTTTTTAGTCAAAAAATAAAGCAACGTGGAGCCCAGCTCCTCCACCTGCCTTCCATACAGATGTACCAGCCTGCCTTGGCACATTTGTTAATGGTTGTGGTATGTTTAATGATGCTCTACGAGTTGTCAGCGCCTTCTGTGTCATATTTCATTCCTGCAGTGTATTAAAAGCACTTCTGCAGGAGTTTTTGGGGCCTTGATTGAAATTACAAAAATTAGACTTGGAATAATGGCACTGAGCACCTCCCCAGAACAGCCCAGTCTTGCAGTGAAATACCTGCTTGGGACACCAGAAAGGGGACTGGGCTGTGCTTGGGCTTTCTGGGGCACCCACAATATCCATGCAGGATTCTTCTGGAATAGGCACTGCCTGAAAAACACTATCAGGAGGCTCTTGAGTGTTCAAGTAGATTATGTCAAGCAGTTCCCTTTTGATCATTATTATAAAGATATGTTCAAATAATTCTGAAATATTAGTGATGCAAAATTTCCATTACAGACACTGTGATAATTAACTCCTACCATATCATACTTCTTATCTAGGAATTCCATTATTCTGCTTCTATTATCATTTTGACCAACTTTCAACGTACAAAGCTCTTTCTCTGTCTCATCTTTTATCTTTTTTAAGTAGACAAGAAACCCGAATAGTGGCTGGGAATTTTCTGACAAAATTGTTTTTCAGGGGAGGAAAAATTCTTATTTATCAAAACTTGAACTTTTCACAGGAACATATGTTCCAGATGTCAAGAGTTGCAAAATCCATCACTTCAGGTGGTAGTTTGTTCCCAAATTTAATCATCATTGCTGTTAAAAAATGTGTGTTTCATTTCTGGTTTGAATCACTTTCATTTTTCAGCCCTTAGTCTTTCTTCTGTCTCTGTGAGATTAAAAAGTGCTGGTTGATATTTCCCCCTTGTGAAGGTATTTATCGAGTGGCCCCACAATTGAGCTGTTTAAGTTTCCCGGTTACATGTTCTTCTCTCCTCATATACTTTTTATGGCTCTTTTCTGCCCTTGGTCTAATCTTTCAACAGCATTAAATGGGATTGCCAAAATTAGATGCACTGGTGCTTTCAGTGCTGCTGCACTGAGGGAGTGGGTTCCTTATTTCTGAGCACTCCTCCCGTCTCATCACGCTCTCCCTGAGCATTGTGGGGAGCTCTGTGCCCACTGACTCCTCTGAAGTCATAACCACTGCACTCCAAGATGGAGTTTTGTGCTCCATGTTCTCTGCTGGTTCATTGACTGCCTCTTCCTGAACTCCCTCCTCTCGTACCTTGCATGAGATTAGGCAGAGCATCCTCTCCATGGCTGCTGGGGCTGCGAGAGCTCTGCAGAGCAGCCAGCCTCTGTTTCTATAAATTGGTTCTCTAACCTTTTTTTTCCCTTTGTGCCATTATATCGATTTATTTTATGAATAATAGAGGTGCCCATGTTTAGTATTTCACCTCTCAGCATTAAGCACTCAGTCTTCTTTCTCTGGTGACTGATGGGATAACTTGCCTCATATATTTACATTCTTACTGCCAGACACTTTCAGTGTATAGTCTTTTCCAGTAAGAATTTTAGCCTGACTAGATTCCTTAAAACATTCTCTTTGATATAAAAAAAAGAACCTTTCCCTTTTATGACTTATACTCTCTTTTCTGTAGTTTATGGCCATATACTGTAGTATATTGTTAGTTTTGTCACTGGGATTTACTATTTGCTGCTGATTTTATTACCTGTGTTTTACTTCGTTCGGTCTCGCGCCTTTTTTTTTTTTTTAATTTAACTCCCCCCACCTCAATTTTTTAGATTTATAGTTCCTAATTTGGGGGACAGCTTTTTTTTAGCATCTTAGTCCATTTCGATACAATAAATTTCACCTAGGAGCTCTTCCACCCCTGTTTCTAAACTAAGCTGTTTCTCTGAACTACATGGATACATGGAGTATTTGTGTTGTACCAACCCTTAGCAATCTGTTTACCCTTAACTCATGACAGATTTCCCCCAGCTCCCACTTAATTAAACTCATCATGCATGTTTTCCTTGAGAAGAGCCTGATTTCACTTTGGAGTTTTGATGGAGCCCATCACCCCCGGTAGCGGCTCCTTCCCCAGTGCCTAATTGGAGTTGCGTGTTTAAGTGGAAGAATTTCAGAGGAACTGTCAACAGCACCCTGGGGCTAAATCTTCTAGCCAGCAGCCTGACTTTGCCTTCCAGGATCCTTCACTTGCATTTCCCTTGCAAATTTGTGACATGCAGTGGAACCTCGTGCTCCTCCCCAGCACTTCCCAGGTGTCTGGTGAGAGACCCCGGCGCAGTCTCCCTGTAAGTCAGCAAATCTGTCATCAAATGTGCAGCTGCCTCTATGCTCCTGGTATTTAAACCCCCAGCAGCACAGGGGGGCAAAAATTCTCCACTGAAAATGTGTTTTCACATAGAGCCTTCCTGGAGTTGGCAGCTTGATTTTCCTCAGCTGGAAGGCACCTTCCTGCCGCGTTAATACAGTGTCCTGATGTGCTGCCCCATCCCTGGAACAGCCCCAGGCTGGAATGGGGCTTGGACCAACCCGGTGTAGTGGAAGGAATCCCTGCCCATGGCAGAGATGACCTTTAAGCTCCCTCCCAACCCAAACCATTCCATGACTCTGTACTAATCCATCAATTGTGAGAAGAGAGCAAACACTCTGAGCTGGGTCTTATCCCTCATGTCCTTTTACACTGGTTTTGTGCTTTATATTTGTTCTCTCTTTGTCTCTCCAGATTAGCAGCTCTGGCCTCAAACAGCGCTGGGAATGTGCTGCGAGAGCCATGTGGGCAGTGCAGGCAGGAGCTGAAGCAATTACTGGAGCATTAGTGACTGCCCTGCCTCGTGGAAGGCAGGTGAGATCAGTGAGCACTGTCGAGAGGCAAACACAGTGTACTTTCCAGAAAAAGAGAAACCAGGGAATGAGAGACCACTCTTCCCAGAAATAAGTCTGAAAAAATATTACATGATCAATTTAAAGCAAATAGGAGATAAAAGGGGGAAAAAAGATTTACCAAGAATTAATCGTGCGATCTTACTGTAATTTCCTTCTTTGAGAAAATAATGTGTAGTAGATGAGGAGGAGGCAGCAGATGGGACATATTTTGCTTTAGGAAAGCTTTTGAAACTGTTCCACATGATTCTCTCAGAAGCAGACTAAAGAAATATGGTCTGTATCAGTGTGCCCAGTATTTCTGGCTGGGCGAGACACTTACCTTGTTTCTGGAGAAGGGAGAGCCCATCTGTTGCAGCCCTTCCTCTAATGGATGGTTGCATTGTGCAAGCAGAGAAAAGCCAGAGTGTCCTGGGGCAAGGAGATTTATTGCAGATGTGTGGGCAGATTCACAGGGCCATGATCAGAGGCACTGAGTGAGCTCCCAGCAACAGTGGTCTGCACTGAGCTCAAAATAGCCCGTCCAGTGGGCAGCCCTCCTGCTGGACTCTGGATCCAGGAATGAGGGAGAAAGCAGAGCCAAATTCCTTGTCCTGCCTGGCCCTGTGCTGCTCAGAGCTTGCACCCCATCATTTAGAAGGCGTGTGATTTTACCAGAATCCCAGAATGTGCTGAGTTGGAAGGGACCCACAAGGATCATCCAGTCCAACCCCTGCCCCTGCACAGGCCCAGCCCCAACAGTCCCACCCTGTGCTCCAGAGGATCAGCCAACCCCTCCTGGAGCTCTGGCAGCCTTGGGGCTGTGCCCACTGCCCTGGGGAGCCTGGGCAGTGCCAACCACCCTCTGGGGGAAGAAGCTTTTGCTGAGATCCACCCTGACCCTGCCCTGACACAGCTCCAGCCCTTCCCTGGGTGCTGTCCCTGGTCCCCCCAGAGCAGAGCTCAGTCCTGCCCCTCCTCTGCCCCTGCCCAGGGAGTTGGAACTGCACTGAGCTCTCCCCTCAGTCTCCTCTGCTCCAGCTGAACACACCAAGTGCCCTCAGTGTCCTCATACACCTTCAAATCAAGGCCCTTCCCCATCTCTGTGTCCCTCCTTTGGACACTCTCCAATGGCTCAATCTCTCCCTTCCATTGTGTCCCCCCAAAGTGCCCCAATGTTGAGGTGAGGCCGCCCCAGGGCAGAGCAGAGTGGGACAATCCCCTCCCTGAGCCCCCAGGACAGGGATGTCCCTCCTGGCTGCCAGGGCACTGCTGATTCAGGGCCAACTGGCCCCACCAGGACCCCCAGGGCCCTTTCCCAGCTCTGCTTTCCAGCCTCTCATTCCCAGTCTGTCCGTCCATCCGGGGTTGCCCCATCCCAGGGGCAGAATCCAGCACTTCCCCTGGTTGAACTTCCCATGGTTGGTGATAATGTGGGTGGTGATGTGTCCCTGTGACTGGGAGGCTGTTTTACTGGAGTCCTGCTGGTGTGTGTCCTGTCCCCAGTTCTATGCAATTTTTTAATTAATGACCTGTATGTTATAACTCATAAAATTTTTGGAGAACCCCGGGTGCACTTTGAAGGTCAAGATCAGATTTCTAATGAGCTTGAGAAACCAGAGAAAATGATGCAGAAATCAACAAATAAATTGAAACAAGTGTTCTGTGCCACACTTATGAAAGAGGACACATATACCAAAATATATAAAAAAAGGTACAGCTGTCTGCCTAAAGCGTGCCAGGAACAGATATGGGAATTAGAGAAAATAAAAAATTAAACATGAGTGAGCAATCACAAGTGTCTCATACTGGAAGGTGTTAATGGAATGTACTAGAAAACATGGGAGAAAATCTCATTTTCTGCAGTGCTGTTGAAGGCTCTGCTGGACTTTTGTGTCCACGCTTGGTGCTAGAGGGAGCTGGTGATGTGAGTGATGTGGGTACTGAGGATGGGAGTGGATAGGAAAGACACCTGAAAGTGGAATCACTGTTATAAATTTGCACAGTACCAGATGAGCAGATTCTCAGTGGTTGGTGAGGTGGTTTTTACAGGAGAGATAAGCTATATAAATCAGCATGGACTAGATTGCAAATTAGGCTTTAACATTCCAAAGAAATTTGAATGTTATTTTTAGAGTTGACAGTTGTGGAAACTCACCAAATAAACAACTGCACATGGCTCAAGATCCAACTGCTCTTCATGAGAAAGGAGGAAATTCATGTAACGTAGAAAAATGGAAGGAACTGAAATCAATAGCATGGAGGAAGGAAATAGCAAAGAATGGTCTCAGCAATTAAAGCCCCAGCTAAGCATGTCCCATGAAAAATGGGCAATTAGATCAATAAAAAATGTAAAAGTATATCTATGCAAGGGCTGTAACTCTGAAGCCCAAAAGAGGTGAACTAGACTGATTTCAAAGGAAATTATTGACATAATAAATGCCTCAGAAACTTGGCAGAAGGGTAGGAAACTGTAATAATAGGGAACAAATTACAGAGGAAGGCTGGAAAGGGGTACATTAGTGGTGAAGCTGTGGAGAGCATGAGAAATTGTCCCTAAATGAAGTTCCAGCAGAGGACACTCTGGAACAAATCAATAAAATGAGCAGTCAGAAAGCACCAAGATAAGATGATACTCAATCAAGAGTTCTGAAAGACCTCAAAGACTAGATTAAGAGAAAGCTAAATGTAGCATGAAAAGTGTCATTTAAGTTGACCACACTGCAAGAAGGATGGAAAGTGGCAAACGTGTCTTCAGCCTTGAGAAAAAGGTCTCCAGGACAAGTGTGGAAAAGCAGAGATCAGTAAATCTCACTCCCAAACTGAACAAGGGGGTAAAAACTACAATAATAAAGAAGAGAACCAGTAGGCAATTTCATAAGTGTGATTTATTTGGAAAAAGTCATTACAGTTCTTGCAGAAGGAACCTGTGTCTCATAAATCTATTTGAACTCTTTGGAGATGTCAACAAGCTTGTAGGTAAGGCTGATCTCGTTGATAAAGTGCTCATGGACTTCCAAACAAATGTCAATAAGTCTTTCCTCAAAGACTCTTAAAGTGGTTAAGCTGGGATAATAAGATGTCCTCTTGTAAGTAAATAAGATGGAGACAAAATGGGACAAAAAGTGGGAGAAAAGATCAGTTTTCCTGGTGAAAGGAACTCTACAGCTTAGTCATGCAACTCTTTGATTTAGGACTTGAAAAGGGGGGTGAATATTGCAGTGATAAGGTTTGTGGATGACAAGAAATTAGCTGAGATAGCCCAGGCTGACCCTGTGAAGAGAAACAGATGGTTCTCGGGGCAGGGAGGGACCGTGGCAGGCGTGGATGTGAAAGTCAACGCTAATAAATGCAAAGTAGTTTGTCTGGGAATATACACATTCAATTCTATACTCTAGTCCCTCAATTATGGATTGAACAGAACGTTGTTACCACCCAGAAATGGAGCTGCTGCAGGAAAACTCCATGAAAACATTGATACAACAGCCACAGCAATAAAACATTCCAGCTGAATGAGGGACATTTTTAGAAAGGGGAAAAAGGAACAGGAAAACACCATTATGTGATTATGTCATTGTATAAATATTTGGCAAACCCAGCTATTGATTAATATCTGCAGTTTGGTTCATCCTGTCTTCATAAAGAATAAAATAGAACTAAAAAGGGTGGGTGGGAGTTATTTAGCTCCGAGATTTAGACACCTAAATTTCTACCTGTGGGTGTCAATCTTTGAGGTAGATACCTAAACTCCAACACTAAATCAAATCTTTTTAATCTGAATTCCACCCACAAAAAGTAGATGAGGACAGAATGGTTTTTGTATCAGGACAGAAAACAGTCAGCCACGGGACAGAGACCGTGAGTGAGGAAACAGTAAGAGGGAATGGCTATTTTTTTTAAGAATAGGAGAAGTTAAGGATAACCCATGAAATTATGGAGCATCAGGTCTAAATCAGAAAGTCATGCATTCTCATATAACTGATTATTAAATTGTAGAACTTATTGCCTGAGGCTGTTGTGGAGGTCAAAAGTATAAATGAATTAAGAGTTGCTGGGAGGCTGCTGGGAAGTCACTGTCCTGCCAAATGGAATTAGGGAGGCTCCTTCAACTGTCAAAAGCCAGGTGGAGGTACATGGGAAGGACTTCCAGGCAGGTAAGGAGGACAAGAAAGGCGATTTCTAGGCCAGAACAGAGACTGTGAGCCTGAAACTGGTGTGCACTCAACCACCAATCTCTCCTTGTGTCAGTGGGACACCACAAGGGGAGAACCATGACTGGGATCTCAGAGCAGGAAGTGTGGGATGCTCCAACATAGACTTTGAAGAAGGACAAGGAAAGAGAGGGAGAGAAATCCTGTGCAGAAATTTTAGGAAATGAGGGAAGACTGATGATAGCCATAAACCTGTGTTCACTAGCACAGGTAGTGTCCAGAACATGGAACAGAGGACCAGCTTTTGCAGCTCATGATCTTCAGCACCTCAGAGCTCTATGAAGGAAAGGAATCCTGGAGGCCACGAGCAGTCCAGCTGCTCCCAGTGCTCCTGGCTGGATACACTCCTGCCTGGGGCTTGAAATGTAGGTGCTGGAATTCACTGCTAAGTCCAGTCTTTGCCAGAGCAGAGCTCTGGTGGGTTTTGAAGGCTGACATTGCCAAAGCCCACGTTCAGCCAGAGCTCCCTCTGTCCAAACTCCCTGGGTTTCTCTGACGAGAGGTGTTTCAGTCACAGAATCCCAGAATCGTTAAGGTCAGAAAAGACCTCCAAGTCCATCAAGTCCAATCTTCAATTGAACAGCCCAAGAATGACCATCTCATGCCCACTAAACCATATCTCAAAGTACCACATCTACTCATTTTTTGAACACCTCGGGGATGGTGACTCCACCACTGCCCCGGGGAGCCTGTTCTGAAGTTCCTGTTACTGAGGGGATCCTGAATGCCATCAACAGTGACACAACCAGTGAGAGTTTGCATGAACTGGCTCACAGGAGTAGCTGACAAGACATACAGTGCTGTGGAGAGTAAGGCTGGAGAACATCTCCAGCTGTTTGATATGGGGGAGAACTGAGTTATGAATGTGGCTGTCCCTGTAGCTCAGTTTAGTTTAGTATAAAACTGTGTGTAGTTGTCCCAAACTTTCGTCTTTCAATTCTGCTTTCATTTTCCAGTTTGTTCGGATATATTTTCCTCATTCATTTCATGCTTTAGAGAAACACTTGTTTCTGTTTTGAGTTACTCTGCTGATCTCCCCAGGGTATTTCCACCTGGCTCTTAAATGGTTGCAGGTATTTTCTGTGTGCTTAGGCAGCCATGAATTTGGCTTGCAGTGCTCAGGACATGGAGTGCTCTGGAAAGCAGCATTGCTCATCTGCAGGGTGCAAACTTAGGGAATGATGATTTAATTAGATTGGGAGCACTACTTAAAAGCAAAATTGGAACCTAATGCATCTGACTTCAAAATACACTTCAGCATTACATAAGAAGCCCATAATAACATCAGAAGTGGAAACCTTTAAAAGAGGGAAAATTTGATGGCAACTTTTATATCCTTTATTGTAAAGTAGGTTGAGTTGCAACATGGTAAAATCACAGAATCATGGAATATGCTGAGTTGGAAGGGACCCACAAGGATCATCCAGTCCAACCACTGGCCCTGCACAGGCCCAGCCCCAAGAGTCACCCCCTGTGCCCCAGAGGATCATCCAAACCCTCCTGGAGCTCTGGCAGCCTTGGGGCTGTGCCCACTGCCCTGGGGAGCCTGGGCAGTGCCAACCACCCTCTGGGGGAAGAACCTTTTGCTGAGATCCACCCTGACCCTGCCCTGACACAGCTCCAGCCCTTCCCTGGGTGCTGTCCCTGGACTCAGAGAACACTGCAACTTCCCTCTCCTGCAGGAAATTCCTGCTTTATTAAGCACCTCGACCGAAGACCATGACTAGAGGTCCATTTCTTCCACTGTCAGTGTGAGACTCCAGCAGTTTTCACCCTTTTCTGTCCCCAGTCCCTTTTGATCATGATCATGCCCAGGAACCTGGGACCGGGGGAGCTGCCTAAAAACCACTCTTCCCAAAACATATTCTTACCTGGGATCCACTCTGAGCCACTTCTGTCTGTAGCCCCAACATAGTTGTACTGTCACAGGAGCTTCTTACACAGGCACAGCCTCTGAAAGGAAAAGATTTGTAATTACAGGCGCAAAAGAGAGTGCTGGGAGTAATCTGGGAGCTTTGCTATGCATATGGATGTGCTTCAGTCTCTGGGTAGGGATGATCTGCTTTACATGAGTACTTGTCACCAAAGCAGGACTCTGAGCTTACTGCCTGATGCTCAGTGTGAATTCTGGGACTGCAGGACTGTTCCTGCCATTTCTTGCCTTTTCTGACCTAGAAAATATTTACTTGGGTTTTTTTAATAAATCTGAACTGCCATCCCTAGAAAAATTTAATAAGGTATTTTGGTGCCTGTCAGGGAGTTGCCAATGGAAATCAGGGTCAAAACAGTAGTGTGGTTCTGGACTTAATTAGATAGGCTGCTTTTTTGGGTAGAAGTTATTTTAAAGAGTTGGGTACTGGGGAATTTTCTGCATCAAGTTAAGAAGAAAACAGCTTTAAAATGTGTTTCTCCGTTTCCTCGAAAATTAGTTTTCTACACGGTTTCGGATTGTTCAGCCAAATGTCTCTGTTTTTTCATGATATGTTTCACAACATATTTGTTATGTCCAGACATAGAATGTTGGAATTAATCAAAACTGAAATATTTATGGAGAAAACCATTTCACGTCCATCTCTGTCATGAGACTGGCTGCTCTGATAGGGATTAGAGGTTGTTACACTAATGACTTAGACTTTTGTCTCATTGCCAGAGCAGTTTCCCAATTTAGAACCTTTTCTTCTGATTAATATTTGTATTCCTCCCACAATTCCTCTTCTTATAGGAACTCATACTGGGAATTATTCCAGACCTACATAATGTCTCTGAAATCTTTTTATCCCTCTGTTTGCTGATCAGTGGAAAGGATTTTAATGCCAGGTTAGGTAATCGAGATAAATCCGAACTTGATCTAACTTTATCCCTCGACCATGTCTTGGATATTCCAGAAACATTTTTTGTGATCCATAAATAAATTCACGTAGGATTTTGATTAATCTTTTTTTTTTTTCTTTTTTCTTTTTTTACTCTTCTGTTTCCAGCAAGGCCTCATTACATAAATGGGGGATCCATCAGGGTATACTACAACTTCCACTGTGAGCAAGCCTGTTTAGTGCAACACTCTTTGGGAGGGGCTGAAAACATCAGTATGTTCCAGAGACAAAGTTTGGTGCTTTTGTGATGTCTTTGGTGCTCTCCTGAAGCAGGAAGGGAATCTGGTACTAATAAGGCTTCCTAGCCCCACTCAGGTCTGTGAATAACTTCCACAGTGGTGTAAAGTATACACTGATTTAATTCACCTCACTTCCAACTCTGGCTTACTAGAAAGAAGAGGGCGTTAAGCTTGTTTAATGTAAAGCTCCTGCTGACACCTGAAGCCAGCAGAGGTGTGGATACTGTGTGTTTGGGAGAGGAAGTGCTCCTGGCTTGGAGAGCCACATCTCAGCACTCCTGGGTTTCTGTGTGTCCTTTTGGAACGTTTTATGGCCACAGTCCAGCTCTTCTCGTGCACACTGACACCTCAGGAAAAGCTTCTCAAAAACTACATCCTGGTCAGATAACTGGCACGTGGGCAGTAATGGAGCAGGGCTTGAGCCAAGATCCTTTTTTGTCTCTTTGTCTCTCTTGCCTCCAGCAGGTTTCAATCCAGCCCAGAAGTCAAAGTTTTCTTTTGGAGACGAAAAATGTGGTCTGAGTGACTCCTGAGTGACATCTCTGTGCCTCAGAGCTGTCAGGTGCCACAAACCTGGGAGAGATGGTGGCTCCAGTTTGTTAGGAGATATCCCAGACCCATCTGGACACAGTCCTGTGCTGTGTACTGGGATGACCCTGCTGGAGCAGGGAGGTGGGACCAGATGAGCCACTGTGGTCCTTTCAGCCTGACCCAGGCTGGCATTTTCTGTGACTCCAAGTTACACTAATGACAGATAGGATGAAAAAAATCCCCTCCCTTACTCTGACCCAGAGTTGCTCTTTCCTCTGACAGTTCATTGATTCCCTTCTGGTTTAATAGATTTTGATAAGTTGGGCATTTACAGATCTGCTGCAATTAACATTCAACATCAGCAGCCCCAGAGCTCCTCTGCCAACAGTGCTGGGGCTCCTGAGCCTGCTGATTTAAAAATGTTCATTGCTGATGGATTCCAACATCTCTCTCGGTTACTAATAGACTGGAAAGTATTTCATCATCTTCAAGCAATGAAAGCAAATCATCCTTCTTTCCAAATACCGACTAAAAGTCTGTTTGAACACTTCTGCATTTTCTGCATAATCCTCCCCAATTCTCCTGCCTGCACCGAGCAGTGACCCCGTACTGTTGCTAGGATTTCTTCTGCAAACAGAACTTTCTTGTGCTAAGCTCTGTCAGCCATGGATTTTAGGCTGAGGTTCCTTTCTTTCCTGCTCCTGTTCATGTAGGTCAGGAGTTTTCCTGGTGCTTGATTTACAACCAGTTCTATGTCATTCTGGTGTTTGACATTTTGGGCTTTGTTTTCCTTTGCTGATGTCACTACAGAACTTTGACTACATCAGTCAATTTTTTAAGGTTTCATGTTGTGTGTTTGACTCTGTGATATTTTTCATATTTTTTCAGAGTGTCAGGTAAAATGGCAAGAGGATTAGGAAAAAGATACCATTTTTCTAGTGTTTTAAATACATATATATCTCTTTGTATTATAATTTATTATATGTCATTCATCAGGAACTGTAGTTATAGGGCAAGGAGCAATGGGTTCAAACTAGAGGAAGGGACATTTAGGTCAGATATGCAGGAGAAATTCTTGCCTCTAAGGCCCTGGCACAAGTTGCCCAGAGAAGCTGTGGCTGCTCCATCCCTGGAAGTGTCCAAGGCCAGGTTGGACGGGGCTTGGAGCAACCTGGGCTGGTGGAAGGTGTCCCTGCCCATGGCAGGGGATGGGACTGGATGATCCTTCAGGTCCCTTCCAATCCAAACCAGTCTGTGATTCTATGTTTAATATTGAATATGTATATAAATAACCCCCCCAACAGTAATGCCATATAATCCACTTTTGACAAATCAGAGTCTTAGTATTTGAATTAAGGGCTTGAAATTTAAGAAGGGAAAATGAAAAAAAATGTGCATTTCTTTCTTTTCCTTTGAAATCTGCCATGTCCTGAGTCTCTCACTGTCAGTCTGTGTATGTTCAGCTCTGTACCCACAGAGACTTTGTCCAACAAGAGGCACCACTCCTGCTGCAGGTTTTACCTGCAGTGCTGAGCAGAGGAGCCAGACTTGGTGCTGCCAGAGCTCAGAACTAAGGCAGGTGGGAGGACTTGGAAGGCAAACAGATGCAAGGTAGGAAGAGAAGCAGAAATAGCTGAACAGGCACAGGTGGGACCAGGGAAAGTAGAGCTGGAGAGATTGGTGCTTGTTCAAGGGTGATGCCTGTTAAGAGGGTGGAATGGAGCCCAGCACCACCCAGGGCTGGCAGTAAATACATGAGAGCAGCAGCACAGCCTGTGTGTTCAGACTGACTGTCTGAAGGTTTTTATAAAGGATGAAAACATCATACTGTTACCACAAACCTCATTATTTGCAGATCCCAGGCCACAGAAGGGGTCAAGGACAGTGGAATGCTGTTCTCTGCCCCAGCAGCATGTGGGGAAAGCTCTGTCCAGGCAGGGCTGCCTGTGCTCCCCCACCTGGAGAGCATCTTGGTGCAGCACCAGCAGGTCTGGAGGGAAGGCAAGCAGGAGAGGGGTTGTGATCACTGAAGTTTGGGTGGCCCATCTGCCCTCTCTTTCCATTCCAAAGCCATCCATGCTCCCCAGGCCCTCCTATGCCTGGTGCCTCCTCATGTCAGAGTGCCCCATTCCTTTATCAGACCTGTGCCCTCTTGTTGCCACCAGCCACCTGACACCACTGTCAGACAATCACAGAACCACAGAATGCTTGGGGTTGGAGGGACCTTAAAATTCATCCTGTTCCAAGTCCCTGCCATGGGCAGGGACACCTTCCACCAGCCCAGGTTGCTCCAAGCCCCGTCCAACCTGCCCTTGGACACTTCCAGGGATATATATTTCTCCTCTGCTTTAAGGTTTTCCCATAGCACCCACTACAGGCCACAAGGTGTGAGCAGAGAGTCCAAGGCCCTTTGGTTTGTCTGAGTAGGATGATTTTTGTGTTCTTTATACCTTAAAGCCACTTTTCCTTAGTGAACCTTTCCCTTGTTCTCACACCACTGTACCTCTTAATTTTCATTATTATTAGATGGAATGTGAGTCCCAGTTCCTTCCTTCCATCCTTTCTGCCAAGAGATCTCTGGTTCCCAGGCATATTTTGTGGATACTTAATCTTGCACTGCTTTCCTTCCAGTGATTTTGATTAATTTTGTTCAGGTACATAAATTTATTTTGTGAGTGACACTTGCCATTAAAAAAAAAATAAAATTGTGGGAAGTTAGGTGTACTAACCTGATCCCAGGGAGAACATTTCATGCATCCTTCTCTTCAAATTTCAACTTCATTATTATTTTTCTGTAATCCACTTTTAATTGTAAGTACCCAGCACTCTGCTGGTACCAGCCGACATGAGGTTGCTCTGGAGTGTTCCAGTGAATGTCTTCTGGGGAATATTGAGATTCCATGGAAACATGAGAACCATTATGTGAAACAGCCTCTTCAGGCAAACCATATGTGGTGCCACATTCCGCACTGCTCCGATGGTCCGACTGCGGCGGTGTTCCCTGGGAAGAGCAGCAGCAGCTCTCCTTGGCTGGGCTGTGCAGCTTTAATGAGCCATTGCAGCAGCCAGCAGGTTCCCACTGTATTTGCTGCATATTCATGGTGCTCCCTTCCCTTGTTTCAAAGCTCTTTCCAGTAGATTAAATAGAGAATCTCAGTTATCCTGTGGAGACCTGCGGTGCTGGAGGGATGGACCAGGAACGCTGCCTTGGCTGGGCCTTCCTCTTGTGCACTTCTCCTGTGTGTCCAGGCTGGGAGAGCTGGGGAGGTTCACCTGGAGAAGGAAAGTCTCTGGGGAGACCTGAGAGCCCCTTGCAGGGCCTGAAGGGGCTCCAGGAGAGCTGGAGAGGGACTGAGACAAGGGGTGGAGTAATGGGACAAGCTGAAGGAGGACAGGATTAGATGGAATACTGGGAGAAATTGTTCCCTGTGAGGGTGGGGAGGCCCTGGCACAGGGTGCCCAGAGAAGCTGTGGCTGCCCCTGGATCCCTGGAAGTGTCCAAGGCCAGGTTGGATGGGGCTTGGAGCAACCTGGGCTGGTGGAAGGTGTCCCTGCCCATGGCAGGGGGTGGACTGGGATGAGCTTTGAAGTCCCTTCCAACCTAAACCATTCCTTAATTCTATGACATTGTAATTCTCTCCTGTCTTATTTTGTTCATCACTCAGATTATGCTGCCTTATGATCTTACTGAAGGCTTCCAACTTGGTACCTATTTGCTAAGACAGCCCTTTAATTAAGGGGTTGGTGTAGCAGTTGACCAACAATATGTGAAGTGGAAGAAGTCCTTCCAAGAGTGAACTTCTGAAGCTGATAAAGGAATTAGCAGAGCTGTTGTACAAACTGACTGTAACACTGTATAAGTAAGTGCTGTAAAATCCCTCGATACCTGAGATGCTGTTTCCCAAAATCCCTTTGGACCACTTCTATGTATATTTGACCCTTGTTACCTTTCCCCAGTGGCTGTGAGACCTGGTCCCTGTGGGCAGTGGTTAAGGTCCTTGATTGGGTGGATGGTAATTTCCCCAAACCTTTAAGCATCTGAAACCGAGAACAATAAATCCCTCTCTCTCCCTCTCCTCACTCTCCTGGGTGTCTCCCTGTGTGGCCTCTGCACTCCCGGTTTGGGGCTCTGGATGCCACGTGGCCGGGGGAACAAAGGAGGGACTTCTCTCTCCAGCCAGAAGGACTACTTCTAACCTCTGGAGGTACCCACAGCTCCCACAGGTTGCAACTAGATGGTCTTTAAGGTTCCTTACAACCCAAATCATTCCAGGATTCTCTGATATCTTGATTTTCCATGGGGTGTAAAAATATTCTTACACAAGTTTTGAAACCTATAATGGACACAGAGGCCTTGGAGGGGTGGACACTGAAAGCCAGACAGAGGGCTCTGGGTTGTGCTCAAAGCCACCTGGAAGGCTCAGCGGGCACCAAAACTCACTTGAAATCAGGAAAATACTTTTAATTCCTCCCTTTTCTCTTTGTAAACATTCAAAACCAAAGTCCTTCCTTAGTCTCAGTGCCCAGTTCTGACCACAGGGAGCTTAACCTGGGTAGGGGCTTAAAAAAATTAGAAATAGATTGGAGTGAATTTACTTACAGAGCTATGGAAACACACACACAAATCTTGACCGAAGCACTCCCAAGGGAAGGGAACTCACATCTTGGAACAGAACCACAGGGGTGATTGAAGGAAAGAAGGTTTCCAGCCCCAGAAGTGGTTGTGGTGCCGGTGGATGTGGAGGGAGAAAACGAGGGAGTTTTGTTGCAGCTCTTTCTTTAATGCTACATCAGTTTTACTGAAAGAGAGCAGAAAGTGAAGATGTGATTTGTGCAGCAGGATGGAGCGGGAGCTGCTGGGGTTGAGGAGAGGCTGAGGACAGCGCTGCGGGCTGGAGGCAGCAGCCACATCCTGCAGTGGGGTTTGTTGCTCTGGTTGTGCAGAGCTGCTGGTCGGAGAGCTGTAGGTCAGGGGGGGTTTCCTTCCTTTCTGGAAACAATTTCTGAAGGGCAAGAGCCCAGATGTTTGTAAGTCTGTTCTGCACCCTTTCAAGTCCTTGTATTTCTCTTTCTATGTTGTTGGAAGCAAGTTTTACTTTATCGCCTTTCCCTCCTCTGTGACAAATTAACCAATTAATTGTCTCACCTCCAAGGCCTTGGGGCTGGCTCCTTTCTGCCCTCAATCCATGCCCTCTCTGAGTTCCCACTGCCCCTCTGGAGCAGCTACACTATCAAGTGTCTGTGCTTGTCCTTTTCTTTCTGTCTCTGGAAAATGCAATAATTTTAATTATCTCACCTTGGAGCTGGAGCAGCTTCTCCATTCCCAGGGTCAGACACAGGCAGGGTTGGCACAGGCTCTTCCCATTTTCACCCAGTGTTGTGGTTTGAGGCTCTCCCTCCCTGCCTGAGGCTCTTTAGCCCCTCACCTTTTTCTCCAGGGTTTTTCTCTGGTGCTGTGAAGGTGCCTGAACTCTACAACACAATTAAAAGATGCTGGCACAGAGTGTGGGGTTGTAGGGCCAGGGTTAGGGGGGGCTGCAAAGAAATTGCTGGTGTATTACTCTTCCCAGCTTGTCTTGGGACTTGGGGAGTTGAACTCCTCTGTGTGTGATGCTTGGTCCTCTCTTAGGGTCTGTGGGCACTTTTGGATTGCAGGGATATGTGGCAGAGAGGAGGGTGGATAAACCCAGAAGTGACTGCACCAGGAGCATCATCCTCGTCTCCAAAAGGGCTGTTGGTCTCGTTCCTGAGATGGGAATGGAACTGCCATGGGCAGCTTTGCACTGGGGTGGGAGAGCTCCTTCCATTTTGGGAAGCTGCTGGGATTTTAGGTTCCTCCTCACCAGCAGCCCTGTTCCCCAAAATCATTTTTTAGGTTGGAGTTTGCAGGGCAGGAGACTGACCTGGGCCTTGGGGTGTGGGAGAGACCTGTGTTGCTCTGATGTGCCCTCATTTACTGGTGAAGAGCTTTCCTTCCAGCAGAAATGATGCTTTTTGCTGCCATGAAGCTTCAGAAAACTCTGGTGGGAGCAGAGCTTGGACAATATGGGCAGCAAGGGAGGATCTGGGCAGGGGAAATGTCAGATAAGTGGCCTCAAGTGGTGAGTGACCAAAACTAAATGCCAGCAAGGCTTTGGGGGCCTCTGTACCCCATTCCTGGGGCATCAGTTGTGCCCAGAAGGTCCAGAGAAGGGGACCTGGAGGGGATCCCTTGCTGGTACCAGAGGTAGGGGGATCCCAGGTGCCTCTACAGAGTCCCCCACAACAGAGGTGGTGGTGGTGGGGCTGTTTCCAGGTCTCTGCAGTGAAATCACAGAGTCCTGCCCTGCAGGTGTGGGAGCTGGACAGTGCTGTCCCCATGGGAAAGGCTGGTGCAGGTTAAACAAGCAGGAGCAGAGTTAAATCTGAGCTGAAGAATTCCTCTGCCAGTCTGTTTGAGGGGAACACCCTGCTGGGGGCTGCAGGGGGCTGCTGAACTGGGGCTTTTTAGAGCTGCCTTCTGGACTGGGATCATCTCCTGGACTGAGGGTGCCTGTGGGAATTCCTGGACTGGCTAGAACTGAAGGTGGCACTGGCTCAGATTCCCTTGTCAGATGCTCCTCGCTGTAGGTAAAAGCTTTTCCTGACCATTTCGGTTCCCAAGGCTGGCAAGTGGTTTGTAAATGGCTTTATAAAGGGCCAAG
Organism: Pachyramphus minor; assembly: GCA_013397135.1. Classification (NCBI taxonomy): domain Eukaryota; kingdom Metazoa; phylum Chordata; class Aves; order Passeriformes; family Tyrannidae; genus Pachyramphus; species Pachyramphus minor. The sequence continues at coordinate 588,318 of VYXB01008859.1, read as the reverse complement.
GCTGCCACCGTGGGTCAGGTTACTTTGGGAAGTCTCTCTCGTGCCTGTGCTGCCCCAGGAGTGGTTGGCAAAACATCTTCCTTCCCCAGTTGTGCTGGCAAGAACAGTCACCTGTGAGCTTGAACTACAGCCTGTTCAGTGTGGCACTTGTGTGCCTGTGGCTCCCTGGGCTTTTGGCTGAGCTTTGGGAGAGGTTTTGCCTTGCTCAGCTGTGAGTGGAGCTCTGTCTCCTCTGTGAGTGGAGAAGGGAAGCTTTGGGCTTGGCTGGGGGTGCTGGAGCATGGGAGCACAAATCCAGTGGGCACATCTGCTCCTGCTTGGGTGAAAACATGTCTTTGAGTCCTATGGTTTGTAGAGGAAAGTGCCTGGAGTTTCTTTCCTGCTATTTCTCAGCTTTTCTAAGTGTTTTTTACTAAGAATAGCTGCTATTTCACCTCATGCCCGCCCTCCACCAGCTGCTTGGGGCAGCCTTTCAGACTTCAGCTTGAGCTGCACAGAGTGAGTGACCTTGTTTTCCAGAGACCTTGTTTGAAGGGCACGAGCTGGGTTATGCCTTCATTTACCCCTTAAGGAGCTGCCACAGGAGGAAAGGTCTGTGAAACGAGTTCCCTGCAGCCCTTGCTGGAGAATCACACCACAGGAAGTGCTGAGCAGGAATCAGGTGTGTTGGCATCACACTAGGATGATTTTCCTCTTGGAAATCAAAAGTGGGGCAGGCCACAACTGAGACAAGATGACTTTTAGTTTATTCCATGTATTGTTTTACTTGATATCTGGAGAAGACTTGCCCTGCTCCTCATCCTCGGTTTGTCCCACAGCTTCTGCAACAGTTTGACTGCTAAAAAATTGGTAAAGCAAAGAAGTGAAAAGCTGTGGTGGAGATTTGGGAGAGCTTTCCCCTTTTCCTTTGCCCTTACACACAAACAGGAGCTGCCTTGGATCCTGCCCTTCCCTCACTGCTGTGGGATGAGACCAATGGTCCTGAGGGCCTCTGGAGCACATGGAAAGCTCCTGAGAACACCAAAGCATGGAATTCCAGGGATGGGGGGCACCAAAATCAGACTGAAAGCTCTGAGACTCCCTGAAAGTCACATCAAAGAAAAGAACTGGAAAAGAAACAGAGGAGCTCCAGGGGTGCCCAAACCCACCCTGAGGGGAATTATTGGAGCTGGACAAACAGAGCAGTGCTGGTTTCCCTCTTGCCTCTCCAGCTCACTTGGGAACACAAAAGCAAACCAGGAGCTTGAGGGAACCCTAGGGGAAGACAGAGTGATTCAGAGCACTGAAAAGCAGATGGAGGGATTTGAAGGGCCCTGATGTCACCAAATTCCATATGGAGGGAGGTGGGGGCTCACTATAAAAGAACAGAAGCCTCTGGGGGCATGGGAGGGGCACCAAAACCAAATAATTGCACATGGAAGAGACCTGGTGGGGTTTTTTCCAGCAAGATTCCTGTATCTGTTCTTTCACCTCCATGTGCTGGCTCCCAGGTTTCAGCTGGATTTCATGGTGCATAAACATCCTGGGAGAATTTCCTTCTTGTTCAAGCTACGCAAGAGAAACCTTCCCGTTTCCACTTGGATCTTACAATGGCTTGTCAGTGACAAAACATTCGCAAATCCTCTCATTTATCAAATGGCCAATCCTGTTAACAGCTTAAGAAACATAATTACCTGCAATCTCTTCTGCTATTCATTCTCTGCCTGCACTCCCCTCTGCCTGGCAGCTTCCCAGCAGGCAAAAGGCAGGAGCTGGATCCAGGAAGAGCAATTCCCTGTGATCACCTGCATGAGGCTCACAGGGGTTCTGCCTCCCTGCTTGGAGCAGCAAGAAGCAGGTGAGGGAGGAAGGCACAGAACCAAACACTCCACAGTTGTGTGGAGCTTTCCAGGCATGGCTGTACTGTAAGTGCTGACTCATCAGTGTGGTGAGAACTTTGAGCAGGGTCTGCTTTTAGGGCAGAAGGAATCACAGCCAGATTTCATGGAATCATAGAACGGTTTGGGTTGGAATGGACACTAATGATCATCTTTCACCCTGTGCCATGGGCAGGAACACCTTGCTCTAGAACAGGTTGCTCCAAGCCCCGTCCAACCTGGCCTTGGACACTTCCAGGGATGGGGCAGCCACAGCTTCTCCAGGAACTTCATCCCAGCCCCTCACAAGCTCGGAAGGAAGAATTTCTTCCCAATATTCCATCTAACCCTTCTCTCTGTCAGTAGGAAGCCATTGCCCCTTGTCCTGCCCTTGTCCAAAGTCCGTCTCCAACCTTCCTGGAGCCCTCCACAAGTACTGAAATGCTGCTATAAAGCCTCCACAAATCCTTCCCTTCTCCAGTTTGAGAGGATTTACTCACCTTGGAGATCCTTCTGTGCAGGTGGGCTCTGAGAGAAGCAGCAGGAGAGGCTGGTGCAGGTTTGGGGGCTGGAAGGAGCTACGAGAGCACCATTATCAGAAAAGCAGGGCCTGAGCCCTCAGGGAACTGGTGAACTAAGGGGGAAATGGGGATCAGCTGGAGACAGTGTGAGCTCCTGATTACTGCATTGCTGAAAGAAGCTGATTTTATGATTTTCTCTTATTTCACAGTGCATTTACAACTCCTGAGAGACTTCACAATGGCTCATTTGGATCAAATCTCAGGGAGGGTTTAGCAGAGCAACATTTACAGGCTGGAGATCTGCTGCCTTCCTAAATGTTGGTTCTGTGTGGAACAGCTTGATCCAAAGAGAACCCCCTTGGACCATCATAGCTTCTCCTAGAACTGGAAAGTTCCCAGCTCTGTCCTTCCCATATTGCCCTTTTGTGCCTTAAAATCTTGTCCTGTCCCGATATTATCCTTGTGTATGTCATGTGTACACCCTCTGTTTAGACCTGCCTTCAGCTTGGAAGGATTTTTCTTATTCTTACTGTGCTCCTCTTTCAGCTATTTTGGGTCCTTAGTGTTTTGGATAAATGATACACATTTCTTCTGACACTTTCGTGTGTTATTTTTAAGCAGTTTTTTATGCTCCTTGGAAGCATTTTCTCCTTACAGTTCTTTGAATTTTGTATTAAAAACTCCGCATGAGCAAACTGTATACAAACCACAAGATTTTTTATTTTTTTTTTTAAGTCAGGCATCATCTTAAGGGATTTGGGGCTTTTTGATCCTAAGATACTGAATTCGATTATGTTTTGGTCACTGTTACAGAATAACCTCTTAAGAATAGTTTGAACCTTGAATGCTACATTTGGCCATAACTGCCTAAACCCCTGCTTTTCTCACTGAAAATAATTTAACTCATGTCTCAAAATTCAGGCACTTACAGAGACTGATTTTCAGTATGGCCCGAAACAACATCCTGACCCAGGCACTGAAGAGTTTGGGTGGCTCAGGACCATCTGCCCAGGGCCATGTGCTGCTTGGGGACAGCGAGGAGTTGGATAAGGAATTGTCTGAGCCCTGAGGAGAGACTGATTTCTTGTGTTTAACCAGATATTTTATATATATACAGGGAAATGAAGGACTGCAAATGAATAAACTGTACCTAAAGAAAGGGAGAACTGCCTCAATAATAAAAAAAAGTAGGACAGCTGTGCTTTTATACCAGAACTTGCTGTTTCTTTTATGACATTTATTTCATATCATGCAAACCCTTCAGAGCAGCACTAATGCCCAGTGGAGTTCTCCAGCCTAAATGTCTCGTTGTCAGTGGAAGAAACAAAGATAATGTAATTTGAATGCTGGATGCAACAACGTAGGCTGCTCTCCAGGCTGATTCTCCCTGCTCCAAATGGGAATGATGGCTCCAAACACACTCACCAGCACAGACTGAAGAGCAGACATCTGATTGGGGAGGAAATGGCCAATATCTCAGCTTTTTTCCCCATGATTTGTTTCTTACTGGAAAGGAAAAAAAGCCACAAAACAGTTGCATAAAGACGCCGCTATTTCAAAGCAAAATTTTAAAACATTTCTGATTTGCAAATGGCATTTCAGCATTTTCATGAGAATAAAATGCTACTGTGATGCTGGGTTTAAATATTTCATTCCAGCTCCCTGAACCAACTTAAAATCTTATTATAAGTCATTTTGACATGAAAGTGTGTTTCTCTGTGGTGCCCGTGGCTGAGACATCTCCAGCTTCAAGTGCAGCTGCAGGAGCCCTCCCTGCTCAGGGCTGATCAAAGGCAAACCACCCGTGAGCCACTGCTCGGCCCCACCACCCAGCCCAGGGAAAAAATGGGATCCTGAACATCCCAAGGGCTGATGCCATCAATGGAAAACACACATTCCTGTCGTAGCCCTGCTGGGAAAAGGTTGGTTGAGTTTAGCAAAAAAAACCACAACAGCTTAAAACATGGAATTGCAACAGTGCCACAAAGACAAGCCTGAGAAATTTTTTAGGAGGGATATTAGGAATAAATCCCTATGTTACTCTTTCCAGCATCAGGGTTAGTTTATGACTCTATAATATGAGCTCTCCCTCTTTTATGTCATGTAGTCTGGAGGGAGGAAGTGGCACAGACCCAAAATGAATCCTTCCTATCCTGAGCATCTCCCGCTCTTCCTTACTTCGTGAAAAAGTCCTTGTCCTCTGTGAGTGGTTTTTCTGACAACAAGACCAGGCAAGGCAGGGATGACGACACTTTTTTCCTCTTCCTCTCTCTTTAAGATCCATGAGTTACCATTTTATTATGTATTTTCCCATGTGTGGTCTTGGTCGTGCTCCAAAGCGCCTCGCCAAGACCTTGTGCATCAATCAGGAAAGGTGCGAGGAGGGTTAGAAGGCACTTGGTGTGTTCAGCTGGAGCAGAGGAGACTGAGGGGAGAGCTCAGTGCAGTTCCAACTCCCTGGGCAGGGGCAGAGGAGGGGCAGGACTGAGCTCTGCTCTGGGGGGACCAGGGACAGCACCCAGGGAAGGGCTGGAGCTGTGTCAGGGCAGGGTCAGGGTGGATCTCAGGGAAAGGTTCTTCCCCCAGAGGGTGGTTGGCACTGCCCAGGCTCCCCAGGGCAGTGGGCACAGCCCCAAGGCTGCCAGAGCTCCAGGAGGGTTTGGATGATCCTCTGGGGCACAGGGGGTGACTCTTGGGGCTGGGCCTGTGCAGGGCCAGGGGTTGGACTGGATGATCCTTGTGGGTCCCTTCTTACTCAGCATATTCTGTGATCCGTGAAATTGTGCTGAAACAAAACCTCAGCCAGTTCTGGCTGCTCAATTAAACAGTTTGTTGTGCAGTCTTAGAAGAGGAAAATGTTGAAAAAAGGATTTCGGGGAACATTTGTATTGTGGGAAGAAAACATTTCATGAGAGATTTTCCAAAGCTCCCTGCAATTCCCAGGCACAGCCATGTGTGTTACCCTCAGATTTGGAGGATGGCTGGTGGCTGTGGGTCGTTGTGGGTGGTTGTGCTGTGACAATGACAAGGATGTATCTGGGGTCAGAGGGTGGGATATGTTTTAGGTAATTCCACTGTAGTCATGATGTGGGAGCAAGGAGCTGACATTTCCCTCCTAGAGGCTCTTATATGCTCTCCTCTTCCTCAGTGTGGGCATTTAACACCAGAACTGCTGCCCTGTCGATGGGAGTAGTGCTGCTATACTTGGCCATGGGAACTGGTCTATCATGTCCCACTGCTGGGACTGGAATGGTGATGTTGGCCATGCATCAGGACTCCCAGTGTTTATTCCATGGCTCCTCATGGTTTTGTGTTACACTGGTTTTGCTGGGGCTGAGATCCACAATGCCACCATGGTGGCAGCTCATCCAGGGTCTCTGAGGACTGTTTTGGGATTCTGAACATCCTGACTCCATTGCCCATCCCTCTGCTTGATGAGACACTTGGATATTACTTTTGTGTGGTGTCTCTGCTGTTGACAATGCCCTGGTCCCTGGGGTGGGTGTAGGGCTCACGCTGCAGAAGCCAAAGTTGTGGCTGTGGGTGTCCCAGGGCAGGACATACCCAGAGCAGGACACGTTATGGGATAGGACAGGGTTTGCTGGGTCCTGCACTTGGGTCACAAAAACCCCATGGATCTCTCCAGGCTGGGGCAGAGGGGCTGGGAAGTGCCCATGGGGAAAGGCCCTGGGGGTGCTGGTGCCAGGGGCTGGACATGAGCCCAGGGGAGCCCAGGGGGACAAGAGGCCAATGGCCCTGGGCTGTGCCAGCCATGGTGTGACAGCAGGACCAGGGCAGTGACTGTCCCTGTGCTGGCCCTGCTGAGGCCCCTCCAGGGCTGTGCCCAGTTCTGGGCCCTCATGGAAGAGAGACACTGAGGGGCTGGAGCGTGTGCAGGGAAGGGAAGGGAGCTGGGAAGGGGCTGGAGCAGCAGGAGCAGCTGAGGGAGCTGGGGGGGCTCAGCCTGGAGAAAAGGAGGCTCAGGGGGGACCTTCTGGCTCTGCAACTCCCTGACAGGAGGGGGGAGCTGGGGGGGGTCGGGCTCTGCTCCCAGGGAACAAGGGACAGGAGGAGAGGGAACAGGCTCCAGCTGTGCCAGGGGAGGGTCAGGTTGGACATGAGGAGGAATTTCTCCCTGGAAAGGGTGGTCAGGCACTGGCAAGGGTTGCCCAGGGAGGTTTGGAGTCCCCACCCCTGGAGGTGTCCAAGGAAGGCCTGGCTGTGGCACTGAGTGCTCTGGGCTGGGGGACAAGGTGGGGATGGGGCACAGGGTGGACTTGGTGACCTTGGAGGTCTTTTCCACCTCAGTGATTCTGTGATTCCACAATTTCGGTCTCCCCCTGTGGCTCCACCCAGTCACCACCCAGCCTTACCAGGGGCTCTATAGGCACCAGTGTTTTGCTGAGTAGCTTAAACAGCTCTTGATGTGTGTGAGTGAGGCCCCATCCAGCACAGGGAGGGTACAAGCAAGTGGAAATCAGGGCTTATGTTTGCCACTGATAAATGTATTAGTCTTTAGAGCAGAATTTAAACTACAACCCTTTTCCAGGCACCTCAGCGCTCTGTTATTTTGCAGACCTTGTAAGGGAATGTGATTTTGCCTTTTAACTGGAGTGTATCTTATGCTAAGCAGTGAGATTAAGCGTAGGGATCCAAAAGAAGTTGCTGAATGGCAGAATTGCCTTTATAAATAACATTAATAATTTATCCGATCCAGGGGTTTTTTGGGTAAATGAAATACCTGCCTCTGTATAAAGCCCACTGAATAGGAACACATCTCTGCTTTTATGAGGCTGGGATTAAAGAAGGGAAATGCTAAGGGGCTTATCTTCGCTTCAATTTGCAGCCCTTCCGGCTAATGGCAAACTCATTTAAGGAGCTCCTGTGCTTGTGCCAGCTCAGGCTTTGTTCTCGGTGCTGGGGCTTGGCTGCATTTCTCACCACAGCACTGGAGAGGAAGCAGTTTGTTTTCTTGACCTCAGATTACCAGACAAAAGCGAGCAAGAATGATTTTCCTCAGAGTCCTCCCTATTATGCTTAAAGCATCTGTTCGGCGGCCGCGGAGCCGCTGCCGGGCCGGGGACCCCACGTGTGAGAGAGGCCAGGGCTGGTGGCTGAGAAGGGAGGAGAGGAAAGTGCATCTGTCACCTTGCTGCTGGGATGGCTGAGTCCTCCTGCAAACAGCCCTGAAATGGCAAAACTCATCCTCCCCAAAGCCCACGAGCTGTCACTTCGCAGCTTTTCTTTTATGCCGGTAAAAATCAATTGCTTCAAAGTTCACTGAAGGTGAAGGCAACATTTGCTTTCCATTCAGAGCTAAGCGGGCCCTGCTCAAGAGCAAACGCTCTCGAAAGAGAGAAGAGCAAAAATCAGCAGAAAAATTCTCTGAATAATTTGGACTAGGAAAGGAAAAAGCAATTTGCTCCCAGTTATTCCACAGACAAAAGTATGAATAAAAAAAATCATGAGCTATTTACCCTGCCTGGGCTGTTTGCATGAGGTTTGTGCTACCCCAGTTTTGCTTCACTGACCCCCAAAGACCTTTATCACCAGATCCTTCAGGCATTTCAAGAAATCATGGGGGTTGGGGATTTTTTTTTTTTTTCTTTTTTTTGCATGCTGGATCACCAGGGACCAAAAACAGAGAAAACAAAATGGGTCCTAAATCTGAACCATGCTGCTGCTTCTGTGTGTGCTGACCTGGATCAGGGACTGGGGCTCTGGCTGACCATCTCCATCAGCACAGAAATTTTATCCCAAATACTATTACAGGCTCTGGTTCTTTGCATTCAGATGATGAGGCTGTGGCAAAGGCACGGTGGGAATTTACAATCTGCTTTAGAAAAACCTGGGACTTGTGTTTAGCTCTGTGTTTTAAAGGCAGTTTATGTCACATCTGCTGCAGGTGGTGGCACTGCCCAAGACACCCAGAACTAAGCTGCTGATGAGGAGAGGAAAAGAAAGGAGGATGAAGACCTCATAAGCTTTATCAAAACCCACCAAAAAGTCAGGAGATTTGGGGATTACACCGTGTAATTACATTACCTGAAGAAAAAAGTTGCCTGAGAATTCCCTGTCTTGTGTTGCCAGCGCTTTTCAGCCATTAGTAACACACAACTTCACATTGTCTTTTCCTGAGGCATAGATGGGCTAATTTTCAGCTACCTGATAATTACACATTGTTTGAAACTATATCAAAAGCTTCCCTTCCTGCAATCCTCCAGCAGCCATTCTTACAGCTCTCAAAGTCCCTTGGCTGGGGCTTGCAAGAGTCCCCATCCAGGAGTCCATTGGTCCATCTGGAGGGCCCCGAGTGGGGTGGCAAAGCCTCCAGGTTCATTCAGAGGTTTCACAGGCTCTTTGTAGAGATTTGACAGCATTTCCAAACCAGGTGGAGTGACTGAAGCTCCACCTAAAGCATCTTCTCTACTCTGAGTATCTGAGGTTAGTGTGATAATGCCGTGTCAAGATGGTTCTACTTAAATACACATGGGGGTGTTGATATCATGGAGAAATTAAGGACAAACTGACATTGGATGTTGGAAATCAATGTAACAAAGGTTTAGTCTCAGTTTTCCTTGGGCAAGGAGTTGTCCTTGGGCAAAGCTGGGGATTGCCAAATTGGAGAAAGGCAACCTGTTGGAAGAGGGGAATGTTGACATCCTGTCCTCTAGAGGCATGGTGGAGGTGCAAAAACCTCCTTCTCCCTTGGTCCCTCCTCTTTGAGTGTGGTTTCTGTGCCAGTTGAGCTGTGACTGGTTTCAGAGGGTGTCCCTGTTTTCCCTGTCCCTCTTTTCCCTTTCCAGTGGGAAAATGAGAAAGATTTCCCCACTCATGTTTTCTGCTTCCCTATCATCAAGTGCCCCTGTTGCCTTATCAAAGAAGGAAATGAAATTGGGTTGACACAACTGGCTCTTGACCAACCCATGTCCTTTGATTTTATTCATCCTTTTACAAGTTGCTCATTTAAGACTTTCTTCTAGCCTCTTTTAGGGAATTGAGATTAGATGATTATTCAGGATTTTTTAACTCTAAGTATCCTCTTCAAAGGGAGGTGCTTCTCTCATCTCAAGGGACCTTCATCAGTTTGGAAGATAACTACCAAGGGTTCAGTATTCTTGGGTGCATTTAATCAGATCTTCTCATTTTGGATGCATTTGACATATCCAAATGGCTTTAAACTCCTTTCCTTACACGGGCCTTCTCCTTCAAAGTCTGCTTCATTAAGCTTCATCCACAATTAACAATTTTAGAAAGAACGGAGCGACGGAGAACGGGCAGATTCCTGCTCTGAACGCTCAGTCTGTTCTCTGTACACCCCTACACATCTTGCTGTTCTCCTTTTGCATCTCATTTATTTGCAGACCCTCCTGGTTGCCTCCCAAACCTTGTGTGCACATCTCAGCTGCTCTCATGCTGTGAACCTGGATTATTCTTCTCTTGTCCCCCCCAGGCATGTGCCAGTTTCCACTCTCCACACAATTTCTTTCCAGCTTCCAGGCCCTGCTGCTGTAATGCCATCTAATTATGCTTCTTATCTGCTTTCACAGGGAAGCAGTTTGCTGTTGTGCACCATCTTTAGTCTCTTCTGGGAACTGCCAGTTCTCAGATGTTTCCTTGTTGCATATTTCTATCCAGGAGAGCTCCTCCACCGCATCCCTGATCGGTGTCAGATGCTCATTATTTTGTTATTTCTGTTCTTCCATCTTGCTCTGCTGGTGGGAAGAGACATGCAGGTTATGCAGAGCTTCTCCTGTTCCCAAATCTCTGGGGATGCAAGTTAAGGACAAGTCTGATAACACAGCAAAACTAAAGGGTTTAAAAACTGACTGGGCATCGCTGTGGAGAGGAGTTCCTGGGGGAAAGAGATCCAGAACTGGATCCAGTCAGGTGTCAAGAGGACAAGGAATAATGGCCATAAACCAAAACACAAGGACTTGCACCTCAGCATGAGGAAGAACTTTCCATTAAGGATGGCAGAGTATTGGAACAGCTGCCCAGGGAGGATGTGGAGTCTCCCACCTGGAGACATTCCAAGCCCACCTGGACATGTTCCTGTGTCACCTGTTTTGGGTGACCCTGCCTGGGGTTGGACTCAGTGATCTCCAGAGGTCCCTTCCAACCCTGGCAATTCTGTGATTCTGTGAACTGACCCCTTGGACTGTGTTGGACTATATTTGGGAAGTGGGGCTCTGCAGCAGGACTCCCCCTGGCATCTTCTAAAGTTGTTTCTGATGTTCTCCATGCACATGGAGATGGGATGATAAACAAGTTCTGCTCCTCCTTGGCTCTTCACACGACATTCACACCCTCAGCTCAAGAGGACCAAGGTGTTTCCCGCCCCCATATCCCTGTTTTTGGGGGTCCTGGCTGGACTGTCCCTGCAGTGGCACCGCTCGCATTGCCAGGCTGCCCCAAATATCTTCTCATGTCTCCTGTGATGACTTGCAGTCAGGAGCCACTGAAAACGCAGCTCCCACAGGGAGGAATTCCAGGTGCCCTTGGGGATGTTCCACGCTCGGATCCCAAATATTTCCGAGTGCAATTTCCTTTCAGGTTTTACAAATGCTCTTCGCTCGCTCGCCCGCCTCAAGTAATGAAGCAGCGAGATAAAAGACAGGGCCACAGAAGGTTGTTAAAAAATTACTTACAAATTAATGTGAGGACAAAGTGTACGAGTTAATATCGTATAAAGACCCTTGAAATCGGCATCCACGCGTTGCACCCTCCGAGCACTGACATTCCCAGGCACAACTACACTGGTAAACCGAGCCCAAGGGGCTTGATTAACAGGAAATTTTCAGAATGCCAATTAGAGCAAAGTTTACCGAACAAATTGTTTGCACTTGTACCCTAGAACCATCATGAATTTTAATTCAGCTTGGATTTATGTGGCTGAAACAATAATTAAAGATACATGAACGCCTCACTTTCAGAAGACACCCCCAGGGCTACGCTGGAGTTTTGGGTGGGAAAGGGGGTGAAGAGCCTGTTTGGGCTGGGTCTGATCTCACCTGGGGGTGCAGGAAGCTTTTCCCTGTGGAAATAAGCAGTTTTCTGTGTGCTGTGCTCACAGATTTGGGTAGTGTTTAATCTTTTATTCCTTTTTTCTCTCTTTTTCCTTCTTCATTTATGTAACCTGACAAAGAATGATGCATGGGATGTTTTCTCAGTGGCTTGTCTTTTCCTGCCTTCTACTTTGGGAGGCTGTGAGATGTTAAATCACCTCCTTGGTGCCCCAGGACTGGAGCCTGCAGCCCAGGAGGGGACATGAGGACCCTTTTTCTCCTTACCCCTGCTCTTGCTCAGCCAGTGCCAGGTTTGGATGTGGTGGAAAGGCTTTGAATGCCACCACAACACAAGGAGCAGCTCTGCTGGAGGAAAAGGTGATGCTACCACACAACATCAGTGAGAAGACACAACCAAGCAGAGTGATGTATATGTATGTTTTCATCTGAATTCCTCTCCCCCTCTCCTTGTGCTGGTAAATAAGTTACATGTATTTTTAGAAGAAGTTATTTTCTGTCACTGCACTCTTAAATGTCAAGCTCCTGGAGAGGAGTCTTCAAGCAAGTTTAAGGTCAGTCAGGCTTCAAGGAAGAAAAATGCAGGTGGGGAAGAGCAATGGAGGTTGGGCTGTGGTCCAGCCTAAACCCTGGCTGTGATCCAGCTTAAGCCCTGGCTGTGGTCTAAATGGTGGGCAAGCAGCAATATCCCATCTGGAAGTGGCAGCTGGGGGCATTGCTCTGCCTCTACCTCAGTTATGGAAAAACTAAAGACTTTGACAAAAACCCAAGGTGGATGAAAATTGTTGTTAGTTGAGGAGCACTGATGAATAATGCATCCACCCAAAGGCCAGTTTACAAATGATTAATTAACCTTAAGAGAGGTTCTCCTCATTGGCAACATCCGTTGTCCTAAACAGCTTCATCATGTATTTAAAGCACAATCATTTGGGAAAAGTATAGAGGAATCATGGAGAAAGAGACCACAGGGTCCCCAGGCTTTGCTGGGCACTGTGCTGTGAGACAGGCTCAGGCATTGCTTGACCTGGTAGCAGAAGGCTTGGAATGTTGGGCTCACAGCTGACAGATCCAAGGGCTGGGCAAAATCCTGCCCCTGGGATGGGGCAACCCCAGGTGGATGGACAGACTGGGAATGAGAGGCTGGAAAGCAGAGCTGGGAAAGGGCCCTGGGGGTCCTGGTGGGGCCAGTTGGCCCTGAGTCAGCAGTGCCCTGGCAGCCAGGAGGGACATCCCTGTCCTGGGGGCTCAGGGAGGGGATTGTCCCACTCTGCTCTGCCCTGGGGCGGCCTCACCTCAACATTGGGGCACTTTGGGGGGACACAATGGAAGGGAGAGATTGAACCACGGGAGAGTGTCCAAAGGAGGGACACAGAGATGGGGAAGGGCCTTGATTTGAAGGTGTGTGAGGACACTGAGGGCACTTGGTGTGTTCAGCTGGAGCAGAGGAGACTGAGGGGAGAGCTCAGTGCAGTTCCAACTCCCTGGGCAGGGGCAGAGGAGGGGCAGGACTGAGCTCTGCTCTGGGGGGACCAGGNGTTGGATTGATGATCCTTGTGGGTCCCTTCCAACTCAGCAGTTCTGTGACTCTGGAAGATATGGCTGGGAAGGTGCCGAAATTGCACCTTTGCTGTGGTAAATAAACAGCTCAGCATTGTTTTCCTGCTTTGATGTGGGAGTGCAGGGGGAGCTGTTCCCGGAGCCTCCTGCTGCGATGAGCGGCTGCAGTTCTCCGTGGGAATATTGCCTGGGCAAACAGGCCTTTAGTCCCAGGGCTTTCTGCATTTATTATCAGCTATTTCTCATATGCATGTCTTAATAAAATGCTCTTTAAAAGCACTGCTGCTGTCTGGAGTTGTTTGTGGTGGACACCTGGATGCCTCCAGTGAGCTGCATCTCTGCTAAAGCTCTTCCCCAGCAGGGTCCAGAGAAACTGTGGATGATGAGGAGCTGGGGTGGTCCCTCACTTAACCCCTCTGCCCCTCAATTCAGGCTTCAAGAGAGTCCTCAGATCCGAGCAGGGTCACTTAAGATGCTTATATTTCATTTTTGAAATCAAGGGGTTTGTTTTATTCTGGCAGAGGAAATGGCTGAAAGCTGGGTCTCCTCAGTGCATCTCTTAGGACAAGTGTCAGTGCATGGAAACCTTGTTTAGATCAAAAGCTGCTGTTCCTCCAGCTCCTTCTTCTTCCTACCCACTCCTTCCCCTCCAAAACTAAGCAGGACACAGAGCTCACCATGTTCTTTTCACACACCATTTTCGCCTCTCCCCTGACACAGCTCCTACATTGCATGAAGTTGATTTCTTCTTTTTAAATCCATAAAGTGGCAAAAGCAGCACAGTCAGCACACCTGAGTGTCCCATGTCCTGAAGTGTGTGAAGTGTCTCAAGTGTTTCAGCTCAGCCTCACTGTTTCCAAGAGCAGAAGGATAAATCCCAGCAGAGAAACAGAGAATCTGGAGGGAAATAAATACACAAATAGACCTTGGAAGCAGTTGGGATTTGCTTTTTTGAAGGCCAGAAGGGCCCGAGGGGTGTCTGAAGTACCTTGGGTGGGATGTGAAGCCTAAACCGAGTGTGGTGACCCAGATTGGTCATTTCAAATTGAAAGAGGAAAATTTAAGTGAGATTTAGGAAGAAATTGCTCCCTGTGAGGGTGGAGAGGCCCTGGCACAGGTTGCCCAGAGAAGCTGTGGCTGCCCCTGGATCCCTGGAAGTGTCCAAGGCCAGGTTGGATGGGGCTTGGAGCAACCTGGGCTGGTGGAAGGTGTCCCTGCCATGGAATGAGAAGAGCTTTGAAGTCCCGTCCAACCCAAACCATTCTGTGAGTCCCAGTGATTTACACAACCAGCTGTGGGCCTGGTTGTTGATGTTCTTCATGGACTCTCTGGCTTCAGTCCAGCCCATGTCACCACCGTGACATCCAGCCTGATGTCACCACCAAGCTGATGGACCACCAAGTTTTCCCACCTGTCTGCTCACCTCCCACATCTCTTGGCTTCCAAATCTGTGCAAAATCCTTCCTGACCTGCTGGAGTTGGGAGCAGAGGGGTGATGGAGACCATCCAAGAGGAAACAGCGCCTGCTGTGCCTGCTCTGCCTGGTGCTTCTGCAGCTCAGGCATCTCCTGGGGCTACAGCTTTAATAGAACATAGTTATGCATTTTTATGAGTGTTTTTAGAAGCATGAAAATGATTTACAACATTTCATATTGCATTTTTTTAATCCTTTAAAATTAAAACAAATCTTTTCCCTGCTCTGCCCAATTTTAAGGCCTCTCTTTTGTTCAGCTCTTGCAGAAAAATATAGATGGAAGAAACTCCTAAAATCCCCAACCACTGGAAACAAAATTGGTATTTTTCCAAGTTAAGTACTATAACAGAGCGAACATACATGTTTAATTTGAAAATGTTGATTCCAAATGGATTTTTGTTTAAAAAAGCTTTCCTCAAGCAAGTCAATATTTGTAATCAAATTGAAATTTCCTCTGGGAATTATTTATTTTCATGAGGTCTAATTTTTTGCAAGGAAAAATCCTACGCAGGAAGGTTTTAAGTCTCTTTAAACCAGCTTTAGGAATCTGGGTGGTGGGAGGGGGCTGGGAATACCCACTCAGGCTGCAGCCCATTTGCCTTTGGTGAGGGTGAGCTGATGAAAGAGTTTAAAGTGACTCTTCCTTCTTTGAAGAGAGAAAAGGGTGAGCAGAAAGGAGCAGGAGAAATTGGAAAGGAGGAAGGATTCACGACTGATTCCCCTCTGCTCCTCCTCTTATATTTCTGGAAACCACGGCAGCGTGGGCTGGGATTCACCTTGGCAAGGTTGGACATCGAAGTGAGGGAGCAGAGTTTGGGGTGCCTGCAGGGCCAGAGGGGATTTGCAGCACTCTGGGGAGGTGTGTGGCTCACCTGTCCTCACCTGTCCTCACCTGTCCTCACCTGTCCTCACCTGACACCTGCTGCAGGCTGAGCTGGGGGGTGCCCTTGAGTTCCTCTGCCCTGAACAGACAAGATAAGGGTGGCAGGTCCATGTCCACCACAGCCTGAGGGATCCTGTCTGCACTCCCTGACCTGCTGGTGACTTCCAGGAGGAGCAGGAACATGCCTGGAGGTCCTGCAGCCCCTCCAGGGCATCACAGAGCAGCCCCCGAAGAGGAACAGGCACCTCATCCTGCTGTGAGTGCATCAACAGGGCTCCAAACCTCGAGAGAAGAGGACACGGGACTCCTCCCGCACTGTAAGAAAACCCCCCAGAGAAAAGCACCACAGCACAACCTAAAGATGGTTTTGCTGCTGAATTTGTGTCCATTTTAGAGCAGCAGTTGGGGTTAATGACGTGCATAATTTACATTATTATGCCTTTTATTTTTGTATTGTGATGAATTGCCTACCTTCGTATCTCTTTTTATTGTGATGCTCTGGGAACACATGAGAGTGGTAGGAAAACAACAACAGAGCACTGTCAGCGTGGAGCACAGAGCCAGCACACCCAGTGTACAGGCACTCACAGGAGCACCACACCGTGGCAGAGTATCATCTCCAAGGCATCTGTGAACCTGCAGCTTTATTGGAAATGGAAACAACGTAATTCAAGAGTTATGTCCTCTCTAAGAGAGAGCCGGGAGGCAACCCCCAGATATCCTGTAAAACACCCAACAGGCACTTGCTGCTCCTCAGCCTGTACCTGTGGACTGGGGAGGTGGGAGTGACCTCTTCCAAAGGAGGAGGATTTCCCTCCTTGTCCCCATACTGTGCCCTAAAGGGAGTGAAGGAGATCCGCTGACTCTGCTTCCACTGTGGCTGCAGGTTGGAATAAGGAGACTCCTCGCTGTGGTGGCTCCAGGCACAGCTCCTGGGGCATCGTGGGTGTCTCCTAATGCCACCCCCTTGAAGCTTCAGAAACATACCCTGATTATTTTCCAGCTCAAAGTATTCATTATTTTCAGAGTACTGATGGTCTAGGGTGAACTGACCACCAAAAGTCCTTATTCCCAGTTATCATCTCCCGTGATTTTGTTGCTCTGCCCAAACAGATCTGTGCCTGGGCTCTGATACCTCCAGGGAAAGGCCCTGCTGAGAACATTTAGAGACTGGGGGGAAAATTATCAGAGTAATTGGAGTGATTAATTTAGAGTTGTTGAAGACCTCTTTAAAAGATGCCCTAAATGGGTTCCAAAAAGCCACACTGATTACAAAAGCAACGAAGAAATGCACCTTGATGAGCTGAGAGGTGGAAGAAGCAATAAAACCAAATAAACCAACCTATAGAATAAATGGGATAAGAGCAGCTGACAGCAACAACCATCAGTCAGAAATCAAGGGATGCAAACAGGCCCTGACAATAACCTGTGTCATGAAAAGAGTCCAAATGGAGATGGAGAGGTGGTTCCCAGTACAGTGTTTGGGATTTCAGGAAGTCCTGTGAGGAGGGAACACAGCAGGGCTGCTGTAGAGTGGTCTGTGCTGGTTATTTGAAATGGAGAATTCCTGTCATGTTTTGGGCAATACTGAACTGTTTATGGAATATATCTGCCCTCTCTCAGATAAGGATTTTTTAAATAAATCTGAAATCCAACAGTTGGAAACCATTTTCTTTGGATGGAGAGGCAGAAACACTTCTGTTCTTGGCTCCTGATCTATCCATTTTAGTTCTTCTGTCACTCTTAAGGACATGGAAAGAAGATCTTGTAGGGTTTTCCTGGCACCCAGAGGACTGACTTCTCTGGCAGGACCCAAAGCTGATGTGTTCAGCACACTCAGGTTGGATTTACTGCCCACAGACTGTTGGTTTGGAAAAACTCCAGCTTTTCCCAGGACAGGAAACACACTGTGCACATCCAAGGCCACTGTGGGTGCTGGAAGGCAGCTTCACTGATGCTGAAAATTCCCAATCCCAATCCCTCCTCCAGGTGCCTGGGAGCTTGGCTGCATGTCCACGAGCAGCCAGGTACCTCAGCTGGCTGTGATGGAACAGATTCCTGCTGGGAGCTGAGGGTCTGTCCACAAAATTGAGTTTTCCTGCTGCTTTCAAGTGGTTTTGCTGCATCTGAGGATTGGATTCAGGTTTTCCAGCCTGGAAGCCAGAGGTGCTGGGAAAGGCTCTGGGACAGACCTTGAGCCGGGGGTCAAGTCTCCTGTTTGCCACCCTTGGTGGTAAAGACCCCCCTGCACTCACCCGAGGGAAGCCTCTGGCTGCTGTTGGCATTGGCACAGAAATGGAGGAGACATTTACTTCCAGGAGGAGATGCAAACACAGGGAACTGCCAATTGGCCAAAATCCAATAAAACCTGACCCCTGATGAACTGCAGCCTTAATACTTTCAAACAACCCTGCACTCAATATTGGCAATGCTTTCGTTTACCTTTGGGACAGGAGGGCTGCAGGAGCAACAAAACCTGAAGCTCCTGGAGAGGTGTCATTCCCATAATTTTGTGAGTGATTCCCAGCAGCAAACCCCACCAAGGGAAAACACAAAACCCCAGAGCTGGGGGTTATTTGAGCACCTGAACCTCCTCAATTACAGAAAATACAGAATGAGAGGGAACAGAATATTCTCCCCTGGCAGGAAGATCCTTTCTCTCAGTTGGTTTTCAATCCTGCCACCCCCCTGGGTACCCACACAGCCCCACTGGCTGCCAGAAGACGCCCCTTTCCTGCCTTTGGAGCAAACCCTGGGTCAGAAATAGTGGGAAACCTATGGGGAAAAAGTAATCTGATTTTTGTTATAACCACAAAGCAAGGAATGGAAGCTTATCTGCAGTTCTCACTGCTTCCCAATCCAATGAATATCCCGGCCATATACTGTCCAGCAGTATAAATATCTCAACAACTTATTACCTTATTTCCTGCATTACTCCAAGCTTTTTGGAATCAGTCTAAAGCGCAGGCAAATCTATTAACAAATGTCATCTACACCTGTTTCTAACTTTAGTCCCTGCTCTGTTAAACTCTGACTACAGTAAATTCCCCCTTTGCCTTATTTTCCCCAGCAAGGTGTTTCCTGCATTTTTAGGATTTATCCCTCTTATTGCCCTCGAGTGTCCTGGAGTCACTGGGGACTGCAGCTTCTGGGAACGGGTCTATAAAGCCCTTTCTTCCTCTACCCCAGGACAAAATAGGCAATTCCAGACAGGCAACTTCTCCCCAGCTACCCCTGCACCCCAAGCCCATGGTCTGTGGGATTTGCTGGAGGTTACACTGCACTAAAGCTCCTTCTGCCAAAATCTGAGCCTCTGGGGAGAGCTGCTCCTGCTGGGAGCTTTATCCAGGGCTGCTGCAGTTGCCCACCCTGCTTCCACAGCCTGAAATCTGCCTCATTGGGGTGCTTCAAATCCACCATGGTCATGCAAATGGAAAGCACAGCTGGGGGTGGTTTGGGCTGTATCCTTTTTGTTCCCAAAAATTTGAAATCAGGGGAACCAGCAGCCTCCAACAATCCCCACTGCCAAACACCCCAAAAACCTTTCAGTAACTCACTTTTCAAGGTGTTTAGACATTTGTAACCTGCTCTTAAGAGGAACGGGGACACTGAATGAGGTTGGACAAGGCAGTAGCATAAAGGGAGCCATATTTTAGCTTGGCTGTAACTCCCAGGGACACAGAAAGATCCTGTGAGGTTTTTTGTGTCTTCCAGGGGACTGAAGTCACTGGGAGGACCCAAAACCTGCTGTATTCAGCATGTTCAGGTTGGACATACAGAGGTTGGCAGAGGAGCTGACCCTGCCCAGGGTCATGTGTGGGGTCATGGCCAAGGCTGCCACAGACTTTGGTGGAAGGAGGTGAAATTCAGTTTTATTCCAGTGATATGAGAGGACCAGTCTTCTCCTTATCCCATGGGAAATAATCCCTTTGCACTCTCCTGTAGCAGGAGCCCTGGGCAGTGGGGAGGGAATTCTTCCCTGTGAGGGTGGGGAGGCCCTGGCACAGGGTGCCCAGAGAAGCTGTGGCTGCCCCTGGATCCCTGGAAGTGTCCAAGGCCAGGTTGGATGGGGCTTGGAGCAACCTGGTCCAGTGGAAGGTGTCCCTGCCCATGGCAGGGGGATGGAACTCTATGGCTGGCACACAGGGCACCTGCCCTCAGCTGGCACCCAAACTGCCACAATATCCCTAAAACACAGTCAGGACAAGGTGGAAACACATACCCTTTGTATGATTTGACCCCTTGACTGCAATAAAACCTTTTGATGACCAAGAATCCTATTCTACATGGTTTGCCACTCAGTTCAGCTGTCAACCTGGCAGGGCCAGGGGTTGCTTTAGGATGGAGCAGCCCTGTACATTTTGGGAACACCCTTCCCCTACTCCCCTGCTTCCCTGGCAGCACATGTGTGCCTGCAGGTCTGCACTGGGGGCTGCCTGATTGGAGTTAATGGTGAGTGCTGGGAGCAGGAGGAATGATTGTGTTCATATATATGCACATACAAAAGTATTTTTAAACCCAGGGAATTGTCGCTGCCTCCCAGGGGTTCAGCTCCACAGCTGGGCTGGGTGGGCTGTGGGATGCAGAGCAAGGAGAGGGACTGGGAAAGCAGCAGCACTGGAGCTCATGGCCAAGCAAACACTCTCTGCAACATCCAGTCATCCACTGGGATAAGTCTTTGTCACTGTTGGGGTCCTTGTGTCATATCCAGTCACCCCCCAGTCATCCCAGTGGGGATCAAACCCCTCTGCATGGGGCTGGTCCCTCGCAGGTTGTTGTCACCATGAGGGTCAGCCCAGGGCTCTCACTCCAAGGCCATCTACACTCATTCAACATCACAAAAGCCCTGCCCAGGTGCCCAGGGCTGTGTCCCAAAAGGAGTCCTGTATTCCGAGGGCAATAAGAGGGATAGATCCCCAGACTGTAGGAAACACCTTACTGGGGAAAAGAAAGGCAAAAGGTGAATTTACTTGTAGCCAACATTTAGCCATTCCCCAGAGGAGGGACTAAAGTTAGAGAGAGGTATAGAGATAAACAAGAAATCAATTTTTAATGGATTTGCCTGTGCTTTAGGCTGGTTCCAGGAAACCCCCTGACTGGAGATGCCCTCTCTCCTGGACATGGGGCATTACACACCTCCTTGCTTGCTTTTCTCATGCTGGTTTGAGCTGAGGAACCAAAAAGCGCTGAAAGGAACAGAAAGGAGCTGACCAGGAGCCCCCAACAGCACCATAGGACTTGAAATGCCCCAGAGCTGGAGGGGTCTGTGTGCTGCATCCACCTCCTCCCCCTTCCCGTAATGTTCCCAGTGAGCTGAGCACCTCTCCAGTGCCTGGAGAAGGGAAACAGCTGAATCATCTCCCCCATCTGCCACCCCCCTGGCCAGGTGCCCAGCACCACTGGCTGGGGCAGCACAGCTCCTGCAGCACCTCTTGCCAACAGGTCCCAGCTCCTGCAGCCCCCTCAAATCCAGAGGTGTGGAAAAACCTGCGAGATGAGAGAGAGAGCTCTGTTATTCCTGCCGTAATTGGTCCCTTTGGAATTCAATTAACAATCTCCCTGCTGCAGCTATCAAGGCATCATCAGCTGGGCAAACAGGCCAACGAGCTGGGCCAGGTCCCTGTGAGAACAAAATAAACATTTCAGCATGTCCAAGGAGACCATGTCCAAGGGGAGCATGTCCTTCCACACCTCCTCCAGCTTTATTCAAAGTGTGGTGGGAATTGAGCTGAGCACCAGTGCCCCCTGCTCACCCTTCCCAGCTGGAGAACAGCTGCCCTGCCCAAGCAGTGCCAGGGAAAAGCAATGTCCCTGGCATGCCCCCAGTGTCCCGGGGCTGACCCCGGTGTGGCACCGTGCAGGGTGTAAGCTCTCTGCCAGCTCTGCTGTCCCTGGTGCTGCACCTGGGCAGTGCTGGAGTGTGACCTGAGCAGGGACCTCTGGGCTGAGGTACCCACTGGGGATGATGAGGAACAGCCCTGCTGCAGGGGCTGGATAACTTTTGATTTTTATTGCCATTTTTAGGGGTTTTCTGTTTTTTTTCTACGAGCTTGGCCAGGCTGGAAATGCAGAAGCTGATGTGTTCTCTCCAGGAGTTCTTCTCCTGGACTTCTGGAAGTGGGGAGATGAGAGTCCAAGCCAGTCCACTTTTCAAATACCAGTGGAGTTAGGCTTGAAATAGGGCTTTACCTTAGGGAAGGCTTAGTGCAGATCTCCCTCCAGGGGCAGGTTTGGGGCCAAGGAATTGGGATTCTCGATACCTGAAGGACTCTGGACACAGCCTTGCCTGTACCTTCTAGAAAAGCATTGGGATGTGACACTACAGGTGGCTGGGGACAGGGGTCTTGCACAAAGGCCCTCAAACCAAAAAATGGTCCCTCTGTACCACCAAATGTACCTCTCTGCCTTCAGAGCTTGGAGTGTGCTGCAGGTTGCAAGGAAAAGCTGCAATAATGACAAATAGTTTTTTTATAGACACTGAGGATCATCCTGGGAAATCAATTTGCTCCTTGGGGACCAGATGAAACACACAGGCTGTGCAGTTCCTTATCAAATATCCATCCAGTGGCATCTCCATGACTCCCAGTCCAGGACTGCTGATCCATCCCCTCCAGCACTGGGGACCCCAGAGCTCTGCCCACACAGCTGATGCAGCCACAGCTGGAGTTCCAGGCATCAGCCCAGGAGTCAAATAAGTTCAAAAAAGACACCGAGGGTCTCGAGCATGTGCAGGGAAGGGAAGGGAGCTGGGAAGGGGCTGGAGCAGCAGGAGCAGCTGAGGGAGCTGGGGGGGCTCAGCCTGGAGAAAAGGAGGCTCAGGGGGGACCTTCTGGCTCTGCAACCCCCTGACAGGAGGGGGGAGCTGGGGGGGGTCGGGCTCTGCTCCCAGGGAACAAGGGACAGGAGGAGAGGGAACGGGCTCCAGCTGTGCCAGGGGAGGCTCAGGTTGGACATGAGGAGGAATTTCTCCCTGGAAAGGGTGGTCAGGCACTGGCAGGGGCTGCCCAGGGAGGTTTGGAGTCCCCATCCCTGGAGGTGCCCAAGGAAGGCCTGGCTGTGGCACTGAGTGCTCTGGGCTGGGGGACAAGGTGGGGATGGGGCACAGGGGGGACTGGATGATCTTGGAGGTCTTTTCCAACCTCAGTGATTCTGGGATTCTGTGAAAATACACCCTCCCCTCCTCTCCTGCCTTCTGTGTACTAAAACATCTTTGCCTGCTATGAATGATATTTTGACTCAGCAAATTCTATTCCAAATGAAACCCATTATGGTGAAGAAAGGAAAAAACTCTCTGATGTTTGTGCTGCATCAAAGTGAATGATGTCCCGTGTCCAGGCTGGATTGGAAAGCTCACAGTTGCCAAAAAAGGGTGAATGTCTTCAGCATAAAGTGAGAGTGACCAGCTGGAAGGTGCTAAAATCCAGAGAAACTTTCCAGCTAATGCGATTCTTGGTGCATTTTCCTTTGAGAAGCATCCTCTGCTTTGATGTAAAGGTGCTGGGGACCTGATTCTGGTGCTGGTGGTCACTTGAGATCGATGTGTGGGGCTTATTGTCCCATCTGTGCTTTGGGCAGTTCTGGCCCACCAGCGTGTGGTGAAGTTTTGGTGTCAGTGTGTGCACCCCTGCTCTGATCTCTCCATGACTCACCTGGATGAACTTGCAGCTGGACCTGGGCTCAGGTTTACCTAAAACCTCAGGGCAGGCGTAGCCAAGATCCTGCTGGGTCTGTACCACCCGAGTTATGGAGTCCCACCAGGTCCTGAGGGCTCCGTGTTCCCGGCTTAAAGCTCCCTGTGGTGCCGTCCCACAGCCCTGGCTTTGCCCTGGGGATGTTTGATGTCCCTCCAGCCGTTCCCACCGTCACATGGTGCTCCCAGGCAGGAACTGCTGTGCAAAGCCCAGCTGAGATCCAGGACAGGCAATGCCAAGAGCCTCCTGTTCCAGGTGCGGATGCCAGTGGGGGTTAATTCCTTCTCCAGCAGTGCAGAGACCCTTCCAGGACAGGTCATTGCTCATTTAGGCCGAGATTAGGCAAATCTTAAAGAATGTGTTCCTTCTGGTAGCTGCATTCCAGCTGGGCACACTGGAGTGGTCACAGGAAGGTTCAGGCTCACTCAAACAAAAACAAAGCAGCAGCAAAATGTTCCTTCTCACCCAAATAACTGCCCCAACAAAGGAAAGTCCTGCCAGGGATTTATCATCCCTCTCCTACAGCAAAACCTCCCCAGCCAGGCCAACAAGAAAAGTGCTGTGCTAGAAGAAAGGACACTCTTGAGGAACAGACCCCACCTGCAGAGCTGCCTCCAGCACAAGGACACGGAGCTGCTGGAGAGTCCAGAGGAGGCCACGGAGCTGCTCCCAGGGCTGGAGCCCCTCTGCCCTGGAGCCAGACTGGGAGAGNCCAGAGCAGCTGTGGCTGCCCCTGGACTCCTGGAAGTGTCCAAGGCCAGGTTGGATGGGGCTTGGAGCAACCTGGGCTGGTGGAAGGTGTCCCTGCCCATGGCAGGAGTGGGATGAGATGATTTTTAAGGTCCCTTCCAACCCAAACATTCTGTGGTTCTATGAAGGGTCGAGGAAGTTATTCCTTAAAAATGGTGGTTTTGAACCCAAATCACTTGGTTTTCACTTTGTTTATTGATGTTTCACAGTCAGGGGCAGAACTCATCATCTCCCTGTTTAAACCTCAGTTCACTTGGGTGGCTTCAGGATTATTAATAAAATTAGGGGCACACTGACCCTGCAACTATTTTGCTGATATTCTTCTGGAGTTGTGGTGATTTAACTGAGAGTAACCCCCTGAATGTCCAAAATAACCCCAAATCTCACAAATCGCGAATCAAACCTTCCGCATCATCCATTCCGCGCTGTGAGCCAACAAACGGAGCCATCTCAAAACTTCTACTGGAATAACAAGGACAATAAACTTCTGCATCAAACAGAAACCCCAGGAACACAAGATGCTTTTGGAAACACTTTTTTATTTTTTTTTCAGAGCTTATAAAAAAATATGTTTGATGCCAAGCAGAAAACAAAGGAGGGGAGTTTAAAACATGGACCGAGCCTAAGGAGACAGGGAGTAGGAGGAGGGGAGAAGCCTTAGGGGGACAGTGACACCCAAGCTGGTTGATGACACACCAGAGCCCCATTTTTCACTGCCTCAATACCACCACGACAGCAGCTTTATTCTTTTAAAATATTTAGTGGTTTTTCTCCAGAAATTCAGAAACAACTTGGCTGATCTTGCAGGTGAAAACTGGTTTAAAAATTAATCACAAGCTTTTAAAATTTAATAATTATTTCGGTTAATTAAGCTTGCAGCTTAACATTTTTTAAAGTATTAACAATTTGGGAGCTGCTGCACTGGGATAGAAAATGATGGGGGATGAGAGCTGGAAATTTGTTCTATTCATTGTTTCACAGAGCAGGTTTTTGGCCTCCCCTGCATCATCTGCACCATTATTGATGGCATTACTGCACCTATCAAAAGATAGATCTATAACATCATCATTTTGCTAAAATTTCTTTTGTTCCAGCTAATGCAAAATATTTTCTTGTTGTCCGTAACACATTTAGATATGGATTTTTTTCCCTTTAATGGATACTTTTACTTCTCATATCCATTGTTCTTTATCTCATAGTGTCTAATTTTTAATCACAGCCATTATTTTCCTCCCTTTCCTGATTTGTTACTTATTATCTGGAGGTCGGCTCGTTCTTCTTGCTTTTTTTTTTTTTTTTTGGCTGTGTTGTGATCTTTTCTTTGTGATCATCATAAATATTCCTGTCAAGGAGGAAGCGAAACAAAAGGCAGTTATTTCAGGGAGAATTGAGAATTTGAGAAATTTCTGCTTTCCAATGAATCGGTGGAGAGAGCTATAAAAAAGTGCTGTGTCTGTGAGTGTTTGGCAGATTTTGCCATGGGCTTCTCCCTGGTTCCTACATCCAAATGGGATGCTTAATCCAGGGGGCCTCTCTTGCACCCTGGCTTGGGCTCAGCACCAAAAATCACCCTAATTTCCTCAATCATGATCTAGGGTGGTTAAAAATTCATGGATCTAAATGGGTATTACCCTGCAGAGTGGGTGCAAAACAAGACTCCACACCTTTAATGGCTTTAAGCTGGAAGAGGAGAGATTTAGGCGGGATTTTGGGAAGAAGTTGTTCCCTGTGAGGGTGGGAGGGTCCTAGCATAGGGTGCCCAGAGAAGCTGTGGCTACCCCTGGATCCCTGGAAGTGTCCAAGGCCAGGTTGGATGGGGCTTGGAGCACCCTGGGGTAGTGGAAGGTGTCCCTGCCCGTGGCAGGGGGTGGAACTGGATGGACTTTAAGGTCCCTTCAAACCCAAGTTTTCTGTAATTCTCTGAACTTCCTGTCCAGAGCATACCAAGCAGCAGTGCATACTGAAATGCCCTGGGAAGTTCAAAAGACTGGGTAAAATAAGAATGTGTGTTTTTTAATGTCCACAGGCCAGAAGGACAGAGCCAAACCTTTGCCCCAGTGCCCTCCATGTCCCCCCGGCTCCCTCAGCTCTCCTCATGGAGCTGCTCCTCATGCTGCAAGGTTGCTCTCATCTGCCATTTGATTTGTTTACATTGATTTTAGAATAATGACGTTTCCTGAAGTGAATTTCCATTGAGAAAATAAATTCTTTTCTCCTGTGGGCTCCAGGCAGGAGCGGCTCTCAGCCCCGATTCGCCGGCACAGCACGTCACCAGGGCTCAGGATCCAAGAGCATTTCCATCCAAATTTGAACTATTCACAACTTTATGGATTTCATTTTTCATGCAGAAAATCTGCCTATTTCTACTCAGCACAAGAGGAACTTTTGTTGGGTTGTTTAACCTTGAACAAATGATGGTTTAACCATTTTCAGGACAGTTGGATGGCAAATGACTCTGCTGCCTTCATGCCCCAGTGCTCTGTGGCCAATGGTTCCAACCTGAACGTGGCAGAACTGCAGGCTGAGAGCAAAATAGAGTGATCCCTCCCCTCCAGTGCTGCAGTGGAAATGTGCTTTGAGTTCCTCTTGGCTTTAGAAATGGGCTTTGAAGCTCTGACCCATTTTCTTTTTCGTGACCTCAGCTGGCACCAAGCACAGCCCCACAGAGGATCCCATGGAAACCTCATCTCAGAGATGGAAGGATCATCCCAGAGGTGCCACCTCCCTCCATGGGTGCAGCTACACTGATGCTCATCTGGAGCTTCCCTGGAGTGTGAGATGAATTTTAAATTATCTTCCTCAAAGGCTGTTCAGGAATTTAAACAATCATCTTCATTCTGTCCTTTACAATAGTGGGAGATGAGCATGATGTACAGTGCAGAATCCTCTTGAAAAAGCAGCTGGATGTCCCCTACAATAAGGAAAATCCTGTGTTTCAACCTCAAATCCCACTGTCCTGCATTAAAAGCAGAACCAATTTCCAGGCTGGACCACATATGCACAAAAATGTGCATGGAGACCCCCCTCATCCTCCTCTGACCTCAAATTAGGGCTTGGCCCAGGTCACCCATTTCAGGATTTTCCTGAAGAATTCCTACATGAAGTTTCAAAACCAAAAATACAATTAAGGAAAGCAAACCACCCCCCTGGGGAGGTGAGGAGAGGCCAGTGAGGCACAGAGCACCTGGCTGTGTCTCTGAGGAGATGCTCTCCCTCGAGTTGTCAGTGATCCTGCAGCCCACCCAAACTTCTCAATAGTTGGGGAAGAGGTTTAGTGACACAAAATATGAACAAAGAAATTTCTTCTTGCCCCTTTCAAGGCCAGGCTGGACGGGGTTTGGAGCAACCTTGTCTACTAGAAGGTGTCCCTGCCTATGGCAGGGGGTGAAATGGGATGGTCTCTAAGTCCCCTTTCCACCCAAACCATTCTGTGGTTCTGTGAATGTCCTGATCCAGTGGGTGATACACCCAGTTTTGTGCTGCAGGGAACTGTGAGTCATCTCTCCTGTGCCACCCCTTGCCTGCCCATCACTCACACTTCCCTCAGGAGGAAGAATCTCAATCCATGTAATCTCTCCACCTGCAGAGCTGTTCCTCAACCCTTATCTTTCCCACTTCTGTCTCTTCATCTTTTCTGGTTTCTATTTTTTTTCCTTTTTTTTTTCCTCCTCCAGTAGAGGGAACAGACCTGCAAACAGTAGTTAAATAGCAGGTGAAATATTGATCTGTGCAATGACAAATTGATCTCTTCTGTTTTGTTTAACTCTTTTTCCCTTAAAAATTTTCACACTCAATTTACTTTTTAGGTTATCACAGATCATTGAGGCCATGTTTTCTTAACACCACCTGCAACGTGGGTATGCAAGGAAAAAGTTCTCTTTCCTGAGCAGTAAGAGCTTGTTTAGGGTGTATGACTGGTTCAAGTTCAAATCATAGAATCATGGAATGCTTTGGGTTTGAGGTGACCTGAAAGCCCATCTCATTCACCCCCTGCCATGGGCAGGGACACCTTCCACCAGCTCCAAGCCCCGTCCTTGGACACTTCCAGGGATCCAGGGGCAGCCACAGCTTCTCTGGGCAACCTGTGCCAGGGCCTCCCCACCCTCACAGGGAAGGATTTCTTCTCAGTATCTATTTTAAACTACAGTCTGTCAGCTTTAAAGCATTCCCCCTTGTCCTGTCATTACGGTTCCAGATGAAGAGTCCAGTCCCTCTCCCACTTCCTTGGAGCCCCTTGTGGAAGGTGCTGTGAGGTCTCTACACAACCTTCTCTTCTCCAACTTTCCACATGGGACTGTCTCACCCCTGCACAAGATTTTGCACCCCTTGCTCTGTTTTACTGTCCAGTGTTGTAAGATCCTGCCATAGCTTTTCCCCATCAACTCTGAACAGTGAAATAGTGTCAGCACCTTCGCTGTGTAACTGCTTTCCTTTCCTTCTCCAGCTCAGGTCCTGCTCTGGGGATGATGCTCCACCACAGGGCCCCAGGTGCCCCTCTTGGCACTTTTACTCTACAGCAAAAGCTGCCAATTTTTTCCTAATTTGTGTTTCACACTCTTACACAGTTATTAAACAGAGGAAGACTTTCTCCTTTACACCACAGTGGTTTAACATCTCTAGGAACCTCTGATGAAGATGCTTTTCCGAAGTTTTTGCTGGATGTACCTCCTGCTCTGGAAGCTCAACAGCACCAAGAGGTCACAGGGCAGGACTTTCTTCTGCCAAACCTGCACTGACTCCTCCCCACTCTTTCATACTTATTCTTGTGCTTATTGATGTCTTTATGAGATTTTTCTGAGTGTTTGCCCAGCACAGAGATGGGCTGGGCCCTACCCCACATTCCTTGGAATCATCAATCCATTTCCCACCTCCAGTTCCTCTGGTTCCATGTTATTTTTGACTTTGTTTTTTAGTTCTCACCACCACTAAATAGCTACTTCACATGAAACATCCTTTGGGCTCTGGGGTGAATTCCATCCACTCCTTGTAGCACTTTGAATTTTCCCAGTTTGTTTCCCAGCCTCCTCCAACAACAACTGATTTTGGAATGGGTCCTCTACAGTGGGAAGAGCCACAGCTGCTGAGGGGTTGACAAAAAGGGTCTATTATTAGACTTTTACACCTTAGAAAGCTTCCCATCAAAAGAGGGTTTTCTCCTCTGTCATACCTTTATGTTCAATTTGTCATCTCACATCCCTTTCCTCATTTGCCTCATTTGAGCACTACTGCTCTTTGAAGGATACTATTTTACCTCTGACAGACTCTTTTGGTTGGTCCTTTAACGAGAACAGCTAATTTTTTGCCCTTTTAAAGTCTCTTTTGATAATTGTATAGATTTGCTCTCATCATCTAATAGAAGATCTTTAAACAATGTCTGTGTCCCCTGGAAAAATTTCACCCTTTTCGTGGCTGCTTTTAATTTCTTTTTAACAAGTCTCTCCCCTTTTATGTGGAGAGCCTTTTTGAAATGAAGCTGCAATGAACTTTTGCAGTTTTATTTTTAAATTCCTACAATGTTACCGAGTTTAAGCACATTGCAGATACTTTACAGAGGAGCTCTTCAGTAATAGCATTTTAAATTAGCCCTGTGGCCTGCTCAGGATTAATTCTGGCATTGCTTCTCCTCACTGTCCTAAGAATGAGTGTTATCTCCAGACAGCCATCTATTTTTCCATGGAAGTATTTCAAATCCCCTCAGTGTTGGGCAGGTTTCCATTCCCTTGTAACTACCATCATCCTCATGGTTGTTATGGTTGAAATTCATTTGGTTGGGTGGGTGATGAGGTAACATCAACCTTCTGCTTTGGCTTTGAATTTAAACACACCAGGGCATCTATTATTTTCTAACATTATTGCTCATTGTCTTGCTCTGCCCTAACTAATTCCCAGCCCTCTCCTGCACTTGCCCCACTGGTTCATGTGCTCTGTGTCCTGGCTTTCAAAAGCCGTGGTTTGGGGGCTGTGGGCACCATGAGGGTCACCCCATGTCTCTGATTTCCACAGAACACCCAAAGGCTGGGACAAAACCTCACTAGTATCCCACACGAACCTTGTTAGCTGGATGAAAGGCACATTCAGAATACTCCTTTCCCAAAATAATGCCCTGGGACAGTTGCCCACTTCAGCTGGGACTGTTGGGACATGTCCATGACCCTCCAGCTTTACCTGGATTCATTTGTGGTGCCAAATAAATCTGTATGAGAAAACAATACAAAATAATACACTTTTGTCTGGCAATGAAAAGCTCAGACTGAGAATTCCAAAGTTTAAAAGAGGGCTTTCAACCTCCCTCACCCTCCCAAAACCTCACAGCTCTTCCTAAAGAAGAATATTTGCCACAGAGGAGACAGGAGTGTGTGATCACAGCAGGGAAGGTCATGAAAATCCAAGCACCTTTCCCTCTCCCATGTTTCAGGCTGAAAGCAGAATTATTTCCAAGTCTCATCATTTCCTCTGAGCTTTTTATCACAGCTCAAACCTGCCAGGAACACTCAACAAGGCGGGAGAGGAGGAAAGGGAAACCCAGCAGCAGGCAGGACCTGCCGTCTACCCTGGCCAGCTCTGCCTGCAAACATTTGTAAAGCAAGTCTGCTCTCCTTTAAGACAGTGGGGAAAGCCTTGTTCATGCCAAAAAATTCGTCTTAGCAAGGTCTGAAGGAGACAGACTGAGCTTTAAAGGGGCAGTGCTGGTGGGAGCAGCTTTGCTTATATCACGGGGGCAGCACAGGCTGCACTGACTTTTTATGTTTTCTACTTGTTCTGTATCATCTGTTTGCAAACACCCCTAAAAAAGCCCTGCAAATGCTCAATGTCACCCCTAAATAAGTGATGAGTTTACCCAGAGAAGCTGTGGCTGCCCCATCCCTGGAAGTGCCCAAGGCCAGGTTGGACAGGGCTTGGAGCAACCTGGGCTGGTGGAAGGTGTCCCTGCCCATGGCAGGGGGTGGCACTGGATGAGCTTTCAGGTCGCTTTCAACCCAAACCATCCTCTGATTCTGCGATAAATCCAGGCTTACAAACCCCAGCAAGGTCCTGTCCAGGTGAGTGCAGACAACATTTCCCAGGCATCTCAATTTTCTCTTTTAAAACACCCAGCCTCTTTATCCTTTCACAGCTGCCAGAGTTTCATTTCCCCCGTTCATGCCTCGAGCATCTCTTCCCTCCCGTGGCTGTTGCTGTGCAGTGATGTGCTGGAATCCTTGGACAGCTCCAGCCACTCTTCCCTTGAATCTGTGCAATCTCCTCCTGGAGGCTCTGGAGGATTCTGTTTGCTCTGCACAGGCTCAGACCCTGGGCTCTAGGGATAAGCCAGATTTTCTCCCAGTTAAAGACTTCTGAAAGATTGAAGATACACAGCCAGGCTCCAAGTCAAAGCTGCAAAGCAAAGATCATTTCACATCTTTTCACTTGGCAGTTTGATAATTTATTTTTTTTTAAAATCTCTTCTCCTGCATTTTTAAATACATAAATTAGAAAAGACAATCAGCTACCACAGAGCAACCCAGTGCCCCTGCTCCAGAGCAGAGCTGAACATGGAGAGCCAGTCTGGTCAGAACTACTCCTGGTGTTTTAGCATAGCTCTGCTGGAGAGTCTCCCATTCCTACACAGCCCCAGGCTCCTGCTCCAGTCTGGCTTTGTTCTGATCTGCTCCACTTTCCCTTTTCCTTCCATTCCCAGCACTTGTCTCCACCCAAAACATACAATCCCTCTCCATCCTCCTCCACACCCTTTGCTCAGCCTGGATGACAGCAAAGACCCCTCCATCTCCCCCAGAAGAATTTGTCCCCAGTCCCACAGGCAGAACCTGCTCTTCTCATGCACCAGAGAGGGGCTGGTTGGACAAACAGGCAGGAACACATCCCCCATTTCCAGGGCAACGTCTGGCCTGGGGAAACAAGGGTGGGATCCCAGGATATGTCTCCAGCACAGACTCCCAGTGCCAGGGATCAAAGCCTTGCACCCCCCAGTGCATCCACCTGAACTGGACCAGGCAAACTCTGCCTCTCCCTCTCCTGCCCAACTCCCTTGTGCCCACTGAGTGTGGGACCACTGAGGAGCATCTGCCTGGATCGGGGCCTGCAAAAAGGGGATGTGCCCAGTAAAGCTTTTGCAGTGACTGTTTCTGTTTCTCTCACCAAACACACCCATGCAGCCCTTGGCACAAAGGGGCAGATGGGTCCTGCCAGCCCCTGGTGTTCCTGTGTGGGAAGGTCTAGACCTCCTCTGCCTGTTTGGTGCTCCTTGTGGTGTCAAGCACAGAACAGTCTAGATGGGCATCCAGCTCTGTCCCAGCAGCTGCTTTGGGACCTGAGTGAAGAGGAGGCACCTGTGGGAACTCCTGGTGGCTTTGTGTGGCCATGAATTATCCTGCCCTGCTGCCACCAAGCTCATCAGCTGTTCCCAAGAAAAACCTACCCCATTTCCTCTGTGTCAGGAGCATTCCCAAAAGGCTCTTAGAGCAAGAAGGGCCAGTTTTGTTTGACTCTATGAGAGGGTAATTCCTTTTCTTCTGAAACAAAGATAGCTCAAAGCAACAGTCAAACAGAAGGGAAATAAAGAGAGTTATGACTGGAAATAAAAAAGGGTTTATGAACAGTTTCACCACTACCATGTCCTTGCTGGCTGGGCCTTCCTCCCAGACCTGCTTCCAGCTGACAATAACTCAGAGCAGCCACAGCATCAGCCCACAGAGCCTTGAGCTGTCTGTCCTTCCATCACCTTCTGCTTCCCTCCTGTCTGTCCTTCCATCATTGCCTGCTCCTCTCCTGTTCAGCCTTCTATCCCCTCCCATCTGTCCTTCCATCTCCCCCTGCTCCCCTCCTGTCTGTCCTTCCATCCTTCCCCGCTCTCCTCCAGTCCATCCTTCCATCATTCCCTACTCTTCTCTTCTCTATCTTTCTTCCATCCCCCCTTTCCTCCCCCCACGGCCCTGTGCACAGGCTGCAGACTCCCAGCTCTGCCTGGCTTTTCCTCACCTGCCCCTGCATCCAGGAGGCTGATCCATGTTCTCCCAAGGGAAGGAGCAAGGTGTTCTGGCTCCCTTCAGAGGCATCTGCCTGACTCCACACTTTTATTAGAGAACCTGCCACACACACACGCCGAGAGCACCCGCAGATCAAACAGATGCTGTCTGTCACACAGCTTAAAGCCTAATTACAGAAGATTACAGAAACTATTTATAAATATTTATAGCCATTTAAATATATTTATAAACGTATCAGGATTGGATAAAAGTGTATATTGTTATTTTAGCTTAAGACACAACCAAGTATCTTTTATACAATGCTCATACAATAATCATATATTTGTATTAATCTGCTTTTTGATGAACATGGACAGCAGCTGTTAACATTTGAATCACTGTTAATACAAAGTAGGTTGGCACCAGAGAGCTGAGGAGGATGGGTGGGGAGATGCTGAGGAGGATGGAGCCAACAGAGCAGGGGTACTACAGAGCAGGAAACTTCCCTTTTGGAGGCAGGACCCTTCCTGATTCACCCAGAAGGATGCTGGAAATGTATAAGCAGATGATGAATCTTCTTTCACCATTAAGCTGCTGATTTATTGTGGCAGTGCAGTGCCTGCCTTCCCCCATCCCTCTCTTGGGGCAGCAGCTCCCACAGCACAGCTCCCTGGAGCTCTCTGTGAGCAGCAACACCTAAAGCACAATTTCGGGTCACCCAGACGTGGTCCAGCCTCCCAAATCACCACTTCCCTGGTTCACTTTGCACACAGGGAGCAGCACCATCTCTGGGCACCTCCAAGGTGCTGCTTCTCACTGGGCAGCAGCTTTGGTTCTTGGGTGCTCAGGAAAGGTGCCAGCAAAGACATTTGGAAAGTCACCACCTGTGATTTACTTCTTTTATTTATTTTGGCTTCCTGAAGGAAACCATGTGTATGCTATGGAGACATCTACCAGGCACTGTGAGCCACAGCTGAGAGGGGCAGCAGTCCTGGATCCACACGTGTCCAGAAGCCATGGGAAGGTCAGAAGATGAACCTTTATGTGTGTTTTTGTTAAAACACAGTAGGAAAGACTCAGGCCTTGCCTGTGTTGTTCAGCAGCAGCTCAATATCCAGGAGCGTGTGAGCTGGTGGGTCACCAACCTGGCTGGAGGTCTGGGCTGGCCCCACCCCAGCTCTGGATGGATGTGGGCATCTGGAGGACATGGACAGAGGTGGGGTAGTGGACAGCAGTGGCAGATAAGTTAAATTTGGGAAGCATTGGAGAGAAGGCAGCTTGGGGCACAGCAGAGAGCCCTGCAAGATGCTCATTTTGAGAGCTGGACCTTGGTGTTCCCACAGCCAGTCCCCACCTAGAGGAGGGTCCATGTGGGCTGTGCCAGGCACTGAGCAGAGCAGATGCTGCTCTCCATCACAGCGATGCTGCCGTGGGGTGGACAAGCCAGCCCAGCCCTTCCCTGCCTTCTCCAAATGCCTTTTCCCCTCTCCCAGGAGAGGAAAAAGCAGGAAACTCGCTTTGTGTTCCCAGCAGGGTGGTTTTGAGCAGGACAATCCCTTGGTCAGGCATCAAACAGCAGCATGTGAGCCATCTGCTTCTGTGACTAAAACACCCAGAGAAAAGCTGCTGGATTGGGAAAAGGATATTAATCTGCAAAGCGTACAACAAAGCAACTGCAGGGTGTTCCCCCCCGAGCCAGAGCGAGCGAGGGAAAGCTGATTACCATGACACACAGGAGCCCTGATCTAATATTCCACTTCAAGATTTGCAAATAATGTGCCCATTAACATTCATTAGCTCTTTAAATAATACCTGCCAGACCTTCCAGGCAAGGAGGAAAGGCCCTTGCGCCCAGAAATCAATCACATAACAGCCTCTAATTGTGCATTTTTCACATCTATGCAAAGTTTCAATAAAAACAAGGCAGGACAAGAGCAAAGCTGGAGCTGTCAGCGCTGGAGCAGAGCTGCTCAGAGCCACCCTTCCCACTCCTGGCTGCACACGAGGATCTGGGCTAATTAGCGGCTTCTTTCCGACACTTCCAGGGGTGCTGGGGGAGGCTCTCTGCAGGAATGTGTCAAGGCAGCCTTTCACCACCCAAAATAGTTCCTGTCCTCCAGCTTGTCAGGGCAGCCTGCAGGGAGAAGTGCCAGGGAAAGAAAAAGGCTGGTGTTGTGCCCGTCGTGCTCCTGGAGGTGAGACTTTGGGAATCCTGCATTAATACCTGCACATGGACAGGTCTGAGGGGCCCTCCTGCAGCCCCTGCTGAAGTAACACCTGGGAGAGGTGGAAAACTAAAGGTTTGATGTCAAGGTATGGCCATGAAACTGTGATTCTACCTACAAACCTCATTGCTCTCCGTTTACCACATGGGCTTTCTGCCCTCCCACCCCCTTCACGAAGGGCAGATCCTCTGCCAAAGGCAAAGCAGGAGCTGGGAAAAGCAACCACACAGTATGACTCTTTGGCCATATTGTTCCTGGAAGCCCAAACCTTTAAATACCTTTGTTAATCAAGTTTCCCAGCTGTTAATTACAAAAATCCTGCACTGAAAACTGACCCAGCCAAGAGTCTCCAAGTTCAGACTCGGCAGGGAGACCTTGCCCTGTCACCACTGTGACCATGACCCAGGCAGAGCAGAGGGGTGAGAGTCAGAGGGTCCACCAGCATGAACACAGTGTTATGGGCACCGGTAAAACCACTTTTATTTTTGGGCTGTGCCTGTGTTGTGCAGACAGCTGCCAGCCCTAAAGCACGGGGATGTGTCCTTGCAGAATAAAGGGAATTATGGACTTGGGGCCATAAGGCAGGTCAACCAAGGCTTGCCAGTAGAAGACAGTTTTCTGTGGGGGTTGTGGGTGTGGAGGAGCAATGCCAGTGTCACCTTCTCTGCAGCAGATTTATACTGATGGACACAAGACATTGGGTCACCCACCCAACCGCAGCATGACCCAGCTGCAGGATCCAGCTTTGCTTTTGTGCTCTTTGGATACACCAAGCCTAAAAAAAATCAACTTACCAAAGAGCAAATACCTTCTCAGTAAGATCAAAGGTTGACCTGACCCTCGTGGGCAGTTCCTGCCACCGCAGTGAGCAGGTGGCTTTCTAAGTTAGTCATCCCCACCCAACCCAGCACTGAGTCACGCTGCCAGCACTCAGCAGGGACTGGGAGGCACTGTAAACCTCCAATTAGCTGCCCATGCAAACACTCTGCATCTTGTCTGGTGTATTTTAGTGCTTCTGAAGGAAGCTACACCACCACAGAAGCAGGTCTTTGTGCTCAAAGCCACAAGCAAGCCCAGGGGCATCGAGGGGTCTGTAGCACATCTTGGTGTTCCTTAGAAAAGGGCTCAGGTTGTCACAGATGTTACAGTCAAAGGGAAAACAGTCTGGGAAAGGCAGACTTTCCTTGAGAAAAACTGTGCAGCAGGGACACAGCTCTTCAGAGCTGTTTAATCAGCCCCAAATGAGTTTGAGCAGTTAATAGACAACCCGGAGTGACTTGTCTGCTCTGAGCAGCGAGGTCAAGGAGGGGCAGTCAAAGAAGAATAGGTAAGGAAAAAAGGCCTGCACCTCTGCAGGATTGGTGAGAACTCTTCCCAAACAAGAATATTCTTGAGCAAAGAGAGGACTGAAGAAATTCCTTCAAAGTGTGAAGGTGAAATACAAAGAGAAACAGGGGACAAACACTTTTTTAATGTGCAAATGATAACAGTGCAATGGAGAAGTGCACAGGAAAAAGAAATAGTTTTGCCTAAGTGCCTCTCTCTGTAGATATTGCAAAGAAATGCAAGAACAAAATGATTTTATGGGTGTACTTAAAGGGCAGTGATCTGATGAGGAGGAGAAATATGGAATTAATGTTCTTGGCTGGATTTCTTCAGATTTACCAAGCAGGATTTTGCTGGAATTCTCCACATCACTGGAGAAAAAGTAAAGAAAAGGGAATTTCCAGGTGCAGAGTGGAACAGTGGGTGTTACCACCACACTGATATGCAAAACAGATGGTGACCAGCACTGTTCATGTAGGAAAGAGATTATCTTTAGACTAATCCTTCCCCAACCTTAATGTCAGGTGTGCTCTCCCCAACTTACTGGGTGACAATTCCCACCTCAGACCTGCTCTGCATTATTACTGAGTTCCCACTAATCCTCCCTGCTATCTCTCACCAGCTCCCATCTTAATTTGTCCCACCAGCTTCCACAACACTCTTTAATCTAAAACTCCTGTAAAGTAAAAAGTAAAAATCTGGGGTCTTTTAGCTATGTACTCTCCATTCCCTCCTCCAACACCTGTGTGAACATGGATAAAATCACTATTTAATAGTGCTGGTCAAGCCTGGCTGCTTGTTCAGAAACCTTCCTGCCAGGCTGTTTGGATCAGCTATTAAAAGTTTGCAGGAAACTTGTGAACATGTTGTTGTGGGAAAAGAGGGAAGGCTGGAAGTGCCTGACACACAGGAACAGCCCAGGGGCAGCCCTGTTCCTGGGGAATGAGTGATCTGTGGCAGAAAACAGGGAGGTGGGAATCCACCCAACAAGGTTTTGGGGTCTCCATCCCAGGAGTCTCCCACATTCATGGTGGAGACAAAGCCAAAGGCACTGGGGACATGACCCACCCCTTAAGAGTTGATGATCCTCGTGGATCCCTTCCCACTCTGAATATCCTGTAATTTCTAAGAGCTCTTTCTTTCTGAGAGGGCCTGGGTGGGGGTCCCTGGGTGCACCCTCCTCTTTCAGCTGCCAAGGAGGCAAGAAAAAGTCATCACTAATTGAGCTGCTGCCCAACAGGCTCGTTTATCCAGCGGGTCCAGGTGGGAGCAGCGCAGGATGAGTCACAGGGAACAGACACTGGCTTAAGACAACCCTATGGTGCCTCTCTGAAGGTGGGAAAAGCTCAGCCTGGATCCATTTCAGGAAGGTTAAATTTTTCCTAGAACAAGCACTTGAGCAGTTTTCAGCTCTTTTTCCCCACAGGTTTGTTTTTTTCCCTACTGCTCCTGCAGTACCTTGAATCACCAGCCTCTAATTATTGCCTGCAGTTATAAACATGTACTTCTCCCTGGAAAAATTCCATTATTTTTTCCCTAAAATGGGGGGCAGTTAGCAAATGCTTGAGTAGTGTGAACACTTGCAATATATTATTAAAACAAGCTCTTACCCCTCTGCTCTGAAATAGCTACAAACTGGTCTTTCTGTCCCACTTCTCGTGTTTTTTTGGAAGTTTTTGTGATCCCAAGCAGAGGAACTCTAGACTATGTAATTTTCCAGCACTAAAATTAGGGAGCTGATGACAATTCTGGTGCAGAGCCACAGCTAATCCCTCTTGCAGCCTTTAGAGCAGGATGGGAAGAGCAGAGACATAAGGGAGTCCTTTCAGATTTCACAATTATTTTGTATCCCTCGAGCTCGGTCCCTGCGGAGCATCATCTAATGCTGCAAACTCAAGGCCCAAAGGCAGAAGAACTTCAGACAAAAGGCAGTTCCCATCATGTCCTTACACCTTTAAAACATCAGTAGTTGTCATATTTAAAAGCCGAAACGTGGACTGGTTGAAACCATCTGCAACAAATCATCGCGATACAATTTCGGTATAAAAAAACCTTTGAGTTATTGTTGGCCACAAATAAAAAGTTATTGTAGAAAAGGTTGTTTTGGAACCCAAAAGTCATCATTGTGGCTTTCCTTGATTAAACCCTCACAGCATTTAAAGAGCCCTACTCCAGTTTAAAGCTTCATTTTTGGCAAAACAGCATTTTGATAGGAAAAATATCTTCTAAAAACTAGCTGGCTCCAATGGTTGAGAACTCATAAAAGGGCAGGAAAAT
The DNA here is from genome assembly GCA_013397135.1 of Pachyramphus minor. Classification (NCBI taxonomy): domain Eukaryota; kingdom Metazoa; phylum Chordata; class Aves; order Passeriformes; family Tyrannidae; genus Pachyramphus; species Pachyramphus minor. The sequence continues at coordinate 549,769 of VYXB01008859.1, read as the reverse complement.
AGAGTGTTCATATTAATTTTAATATATAACCTATTAAATATGAGCAATAAAATGTTAAACAGAACTAAAATATTATATTATTATTATCATAAGGACCAATATCCAAAGCAGCATTGGATATTCATGGCTCAGTAAAAGGACTGGTTTACTGCAGTGAGCTTTCCAATTAAAAAATGTCACTAATACTTATGCTACAGAAATGGCCAAATGCAGGCTTTTTCAACATGTTTTTTACTCTCCAGGGCCTGGGAATGTCTGGGAATGTCTGGGACTTGCTGGGCTCAGCTTGGTCCACGAGCTGGTTTTGGCCTCAGTCATCACGATCGGTGGCTGCTGCCTGACTGGTTTCTCTGCAGCTTAACTCTGCAAATCACAGAAGCAGACTGGTTTGGATTGGAAGGGACCTTAAAACCATCCCATTCCACCCCGTGCCATGGGCAGGGACACCTTCCACTATCTCAGGTTGCTCCAAGCCCCATTCAACCTGGCCAAATCAAATGCTACCAGAGCATCCATCAAACCTCAGCACTAATTCCATACCAACCAAGAAATGCAATAATTTAACCTCAGGGGGTTTTTGTGTGAAGGTGACTCCAAGAACCTCAGGGAAGGGGCTCTTGCAGCCACCTTGAGCTCATCCTAGTGAAGTTCTTGAGCTGCCATCCACCCATCTGACACCCAGACCCATTTTCTGCTCCAGGAGCACCAGTGCCACCAGGCTTAGGAACAGCAGAAGGGTGATCATAACCTGAGGCAGACACTGGGGGTTTTATGGCTACATTATTAACAATCTTTTCCATATTAATTCTGAGTGCTGGTATTGTTGTAACTGGGATAATAACTGTTTGTTATATTTTGATTAGACTGTTAAGGCTGTAATCAGACCAACAGCACATCTGTAGCTTCACAGAAGAGATGTTTCTGTTCTACCCCTAATAACAATTTGGGTCTAACAGGCAGGTGAATGGCCAGCAGGGCAGACTCAGCTCCAGGATCCCTGCAAACAGGGAGAGAATAATCAGAGGACCTTGTTATGGCTTTGAAATGGAGATCCTGGGCCTGTGCCGGTGTCTGAAGGATGTCCCAGGTCATCGAGGCTGCACCTTGCACAGATCATTATTGGCCAGTGCCTCAATTAACAGTCATTCCCAGATAGCTTGGAGCTGTACAGTTAATCAGAGGTCAGAGATGGTTGGAGCTGTCTTACCCAGATGGTAGGATGCATCTCCTTTCACAGTCCCAGACACACAGAGCAGCCAAAATGCAGCATGTGCTTTATTCCCTTTCTGGGAAGAACAAACAGAGGATATATCCAAGGTGGGCATCTCCTCATTTTAACCCCTCTGATCACTCTCTGATTAACAAGTGCCAGGAACAACAGGCATTGCCCAGGAGAGATTGACAAAAGCCCTTGATCTTTGCTCTCCCTGGAGCACAAAACATCCCAGTGAAAGTTGGGGGAACAACCATCAATCCATCTGGTAATGCCTTAAATCCCATCCAGGATGAGCATCCCCATAATTTCCTTTGAAATCCTATTTAGGGAACTGCCTCATGAGATGTGGAGCAACAACAATGTGACTTTCATATCACTTTGAAAGAAAATACTTGAATGCACTCTTGGTTTATCTGGAGAAACCAGTCACTGTGACTGTGAGCCAGAGTGGAGAACTCACTTTCATGCTGGTTCCAATTGATAAGCCCCAAACTGAGCCTGATAGTTGTGTCTTGTTTACCCAAGTGACAAGACGACTCTTTGTGTCCAAATACTTCTCTGAAAGCACATACCTTAGTTAAAGCCTTGCAAGGGACTTCAGGTTTTAATGCTGCTCTTGATTTACAAGGAGAGGAGCTGCTGCTGTGAGGGAGCAATTCTGATGTGGAGAAGGACATGCAAACCTGGAGCTGGCAGAGATCACATCCTCAGTTTGCCTGATGTTATCTCTTCAGAGTTGTTGCCTGCTCAGCATACCTGTTCAGAGAGTGGTGGGGAATGGTGTGGCATCCTGTTGGGATCTGGTCACCAGCGGGTCACTGTCCCCCAGGGATCAGTGTTGGCCCCAGTCCTGTTAAATATCTTTATCAATGATCTGGATGAGGGGATGGAGAGTACCATCAGCAAATTTGCAGATGACACCAAGCTGGGGGGAGTGTCCATCAGCTGGAAGGCAGGAGGGCTCTGCAGAGGGACCTGAACAGACTGGAGAGATGGTCTGATTAAAAGGGGATGAGGTTCAACCAGGCCAAGTGTCGGGTCCTGCACTTTGGCCACAACAACCCCCGGCAGCCCCCCGGGCTGGGGACAGAGTGGGTGGAGAGCAGCCAGGCAGGAAGGGAGCTGGGAGTCTGGAGTGACAGGAAGCTGAACAGGAGCCAGAGGGTGCCCAGGTGGCCAAGAGGGCCAATGGATCCTGGCCTGGCTGAGGAAGAGTGTGGCAGCAGGAGCAGGGAAG
>VYXB01008859.1:517092-547017 GCA_013397135.1 Pachyramphus minor | reverse complement strand
TTGGATCAAGGGTTGGATTTGATGACCTCGGAGGTCTTTTCCAACCCGGCTGATTCTCTGGTTCTGTGATTCTCAGTGTCAAAAACCTGCTTTCACTAGAAGTCACAGCCTGTGGGCACAGTGGTTGTGCTGTGAACACGCTGAACCCCAACAGTGTGACCAAGAGACCCTGGCCCCTGGTGGGTTATCCCAACCCTGAGCCAGGAGGAAAGCCTGGAGACAGGCAAATCTTCAGTCCTGTTGCCCATCCTGGTGGTAGATGCTTTATTAAGCACTGCTTGTGAGCTTGCTGCTAAATAGCTCATCCCAAGAATAACAAACTGCCCAGGGCAAGGAATGTGTTTGTGTCCTCAGGCAAGGATGGGGTTTGCCCTGTGCCCCCCTGAGTGCTCAGAGAAGAGAGTTATTTCAGGAAGTGTGTAGTGAAGAGATGGGTGATTCTCCAGCCATGGTTTGGGAGCACACAGAGGATGCTGGGTCTGGTATGGAATTGCAGAATCACAGAATATGCTGAGTTGAAAGGGACCCACAAGGATCATCCAGTCCAACCCCTGGCCCTGCACAGACCCAGCCCCAACAGTCCCACCCTGTGCCCCAGAGGATCATCCAAACCCTCCTGGAGCTCTGGCAGCCTTGGGGCTGTGCCCACTGCCCTGGGGAGCCTGGGCAGTGCCAACCACCCTCTGGGGGAAGAACCTTTCCCTGAGATCCACCCTGACCCTGCCCTGACACAGCTCCAGCCCTTCCCTGGGTGCTGTCCCTGGTCCCCCCAGAGCAGAGCTCAGTCCTGCCCCTCCTCTGCCCCTGCCCAGGGAGTTGGAACTGCACTGAGCTCTCCCCTCAGTCTCCTCTGCTCCAGCTGAACACACCAAGTGCCCTCAGTGTCCTCACACGCCTTCAAATCCAGGCCCTTCCCCATCTCTGTGTCCCTCCTTTGGACACTCTCCAATGGCTCAATCTCTCCCTTCCATTGTGTCCCCCCAAAGTGCCCCAATGTTGAGGTGAGGCCGCCCCAGGGCAGAGCAGAGTGGGACAATCCCCTCCCTGAGCCCCCAGGACAGGGATGTCCCTCCTGGCTGCTTTTATTATGTGTGTTTTTCAGGATGTGCAGATTGGCTCCCTCTGGGGAGAAACCATGGCTTTAAGGCCCCTTGGATACAAACTGGTGGCACAGCTTGCAGTCCCCTCAGTCCTGGTCCCACTTGCAGTGCCAGGCTGATGTGGGACAGTGTGTGCAGGCACAGAGTGTCTCCTGGGGACAGCAATGAGCCCACAGTGCTGGTCAGGGCTCTGCATCTTTCCAGAAGTCCCTGTCCTACCAGCAGATTGCAGGTAGAGCTCACCCCGGCTATGCAGCTGATTTAATTCCTTATAACTCATTTAATTCCTTATATCCATCTGTTTTAACAACTAGAGTTACACTTGTCATTTTACATGTTACAATCATGGTCTAGTGGTCCGTGTTTTCTTCACTGTAACTTCTTATTTTCTTTGTTAATGCTATTTTGTCTAATAAAGTGCCTTAATTTACTCTAATTTCCATATTGTACTGTAGCTAAAGAACAGAGATAAAGAGAGCTACAAGAAACTTTGAATAGATAATTGGTTAATTAAAACAACTTAACTGGTATGTGGTTTATAACATATTGTTCTCACAGAAGCAACAATATGGTGAACTGCTCTGGAAAGGTAATTCCAACTTCCAGCTGCCTTTTATGAGTGTGTACTATAAAAGGGCTGGTAATTATCAAATTCAGATAACTAGGCTCCCTATCTCAAACAGATTTGAGCTGTTTTGTATTAAATCCTTATCCTGTATTGTTTCCTTATCCACTAAAGGCAATTTATAGTTGTCATGGGAATTTACCCACTGCACACCCACCACCCTCTGCTATTGCAGGACCTGTGTGAAGCATTTTGTGTGGAAAAGTCACATTCACAGTTGTCTCCCCTTCCTGAAAGGAGTTTGGATCGGGGAGATATGGTGGAGAGAGGGCAAATCACTGCTCCAGGCAGAAAGTGCTGGGATGGGATCAGGGTCTGGCTGCAAGGCTGGGAACCTGCAAACCCAATGACTGTCAGAGAGCCCACAGTGACAGGGATCAAGGAGCCAGACCTGGTAGAAAGTGGGAAGATCTGGGATGAGAAGGGGCTGTGCAGAGTTTGCTGCAACCCCGACATCAATGAATCATTTGTCTAACCCGAGTCTGGAAGCAAGAACCTGCTTCAAAGACATCCTGAGGAGGGGTAGAGCTGTTAATAAGCCTCTTAACCATTCTCTTCTGCCTGATCTGCCTCCTTTCAGTCACTGTGTGTGTTTTCTACCTAATGTTTGGGTTGGGTCTTCTTTTCAATAAGAGGGAAGTCTGGGCAGATCTACCTCAAAGCTCTGGGCACCTCAGGATCTGTGTCCCAGCAGCCCGGAGTGGGCAGAGATGCTCCTGTGGGTTGTAGATTTGGGTCATTTTACTGAGCCTCTGGCTCTGACCTACCCAAAAAATTGGTCTGACAGGTTCTGAGAACATCCCCCTCACTTTCCACGGGAGAAATACAGCCCATACAGAAAAGATGTGTTTGAGCTGGAGATTATGGACTGAAATTTATCTTCCTGATGTGTCTGTGTGCCCTGTGGACCTTACTGTGGTCATTTTAGCAGCAGTTCAGACACTTGGATACTTGCAGTAATGCCCTAAATTGATTGAAGGCCACCTGCAGTGGAGGAGTGGGTGGGAAGGGTGACTTGGCATCAGGCAAGTGCTCTGTGGAGGAATCAAAACAGGACCTAAAACTCTGCTCAAAACAAACAGAATAAAAAAAGAAATAACAGGGAGCTCTGGTTTATTTCTCAGTTCCAGGTGATTTAAGTAATTGGAAAATCATAGTTGTGAAACAACTCTTTGCAGAGCATCATAATCAGCCTCACAGCTCAGCAGGGCCTAAGTGCAGCAGAGTGATTTTAAAGACCCTCTGAGCAATGTGTTTTTCTGGGGAAGATGTGGCATTTGGACATGGCATGTCTGGGAACAGCAGCTCCTGCAGGAGAATCTGAAGTCTGCAGGACCAGAAGGATGCAGGGAATCAGGGAATGGCTCAGAGATTTTAGCCAGCTTGCTGACAGACCCCATCACACCAAGGTCGTGCTGCTGCAGGAACACAAACTGCAAATTATGTGTGACATTTTCATGGTGCAAAGAAAACTGTGAGCACGTGGAATATCATCCCACCCGCTCTGGGAGGTTTAGGAAGGCACTGTGGGCTTGGAGAAGGGAGGTGACTGCTCACACAGCTGAAGCCAAGCCAGGCTCAAGTGACACCTCCAGAAGGGCTGTGTCTCCCTGAGTGATGTATTCGGATCACACAAACTCCCCTCCACGTTATTAATTTTGACTCAGTGCTTTGAATTCTGCTCTGAGCAACCCATAATCTTCAACCAAATAATCATAAAGGCCCTGCTGGCCTTAAAACATACGTCTCTGACAAGAGCAATAAACCTATTTATTACTATTGTGGCCACTGAAAAAGAGCCCATGCGATGTGAGCATCACATCAGCCGGATTCCCCTGTAAAGGGAACCAGGCCCAGCATTTACAACATGGGTGAGAGGAAAATTTTGCTCTTAAGATCTACTGATCATGTATGTGGGTATTTAAATATCAGAGAGAGTTCCTGCTATGCAGATTGGGTGAGGAAAAAAAGACATAAAAATGAGATTAAGACAGAAGGATATAAGGTACTACCATAAAAGTAACTCAATAAACAAGACACTGAGCTCGAGTCTCTGTATCCTCGAGCATCCCACAGCTATAAAATGGGGATATATTAGGATCAGATCAAAAAAGATCAAGGAAGAAAAATGTTTCTTCAGCAGACAAAGGTTTTGCCAAAATGCCCCAGACAGGGCACCTAGAAAAGCTTTAGGACTAACAAGAGTCTATCTCTGGTGCTCGCTGGAGCAGAGCAGCCACTGCCCCAGAGGTTCTGAAGCAGTAAATGTATTGGCAGAGTAATGATAACATGTTTGCAGGAGAAAATTGCCCCTATTCAGGCAGTGTCATGCTATAACTCCCCAACAATAACAGGCAGTCTCAGAAATAGGCAAAGAAGCAGATCTGGGGAGATTTTCAGCTTTTAAAGAAAATTAAACAAAATGGAAATCAGCAACTATGCACAAACTAAAATAGAGCTGCACAAAAATAGAGGAGCAGGATGGGCTCCACTGGGGCGCCTTTACATATTAAAGAACACAAATGTGGACAGGACCAAACAAGCTTTACAGCCTCAGGTTCCCTCCACTGATACATAAAAATCAAGAGAGTTGTAGAAGTAAAGTTAATTCACCATTGGATATGCAGAGACAATGGCTGTAATAAAAATGAATGTGCTCCTTGGCCACTATTTATTCTTCAAATGTTCCCACTAAAATCCTGGGTACAAAAGCAGCAGAAGTGTAAGAGGACACTTCAGGCTTTTATGGAGGAAAGAAGGTAAATCATAAGAGAGGGAGAGCAGAGGAAATGAAAAGGATGACATTCCCCTGTGTAAAAAAAAATATGATCAATGCCAGAGCAAGAAAGCTTTGCTGGTGTTACAGACTATAACACCAGTTTTAGGATCTTTCCCCCTTCCACCCAGACAATCATTGGAACTCCTAATGTCTGTAGCTGGAATGGGCTCCTGTGGGTGCTCTCAGAGGAGGGGATGTAAGGGAATATGGGTCAGCTGGGAGTACTCAAATCCCGATTCCATCTCACCCCACTGTCCCTCAGTTCGTGGTGAGGATAAACAACTGACACACAAAAATATTTGGAAGCCTAAAGTCAGGGATAGTTCTGACAAACAGAATAAACACACCACACTCTGCACTTAAAAATACCAAGTTATTGGCCAGCAAACAGCCTTTACTACGTACATATAATTTCATTTGCTCGTTTCCTTCCATAAAATGTTTATTCTGACTAAAGTACTTCCTGTGAGCTTATCAAGGGTAATAATATTGATGTGATATGATATGAGCAGGTCCAAAATGCTTCAGGCCCTACCTATTGCCACCAATGGCAAAGGGAGAGGCTGAGGTTTCCAAACGAAGAGCACCAGCAAAAATGAAGCACAGAAGGGAGGGTACAGCATATGGGGTGTTATGAGTGACTCTTCAGCATCAAAGCTGTCCTACTTCCAGAGTCTTATCATATTTGCCAAAGCACAATTCAGGGAAAAGGACTTCAGCACAAATCACGCTCCACTGGAAGACTTGGTAATAAATAAATTACATCCCTCTTCTAGAAACAATTTCCCGTGATCAATAATGAATAAAAAAAAAGTCAGGTCCAAAGAAGTGTTGTGACAGTGTGGCACAGAAGTGAGTGGCAGCAAGGATTTTGATGCAGCAGCAAAATCAGTGCCTGATAAAATATCACATTTCCCCAGGACTCGAAAGGTGCTGGAAAATAGGAAGAAAAATTCACCCCCCCTAAATAAGAGCCTTTTCCTGGGCTCAAAGCTGCTGATCTGCCCAGGCACAGCACTGGCACACGGGGGCAAGGATGGGTAGAGTGACCTGTGTGTGCCAAGGACCAGAGCAGCTCCATCTGTGCACAAAGGGTGTTGGGATAAGGGTGGAAATCCCTGGAAATCCCATGTGTCTCTGGCAGCAGCCTCCACTCAGTTAGTGAACTGTTAGCAAACAGCACCCTCGGGGATGAGACCAGAGGTGGGATGTGCTCATACCCGGCTCCTTCACCATCTAAACCACCTTCTGACATGCAGCCCATTCTCCTCTCTGCCTCCTGGGGATGTGCCAAGGTTTAATTGTCATCTGCTAAAAGCATTTTCGACTTGCAGCTCATCCACATCCAAATTTCAACTCCTCCACCTGTCTTGAGAGGTTCCAGCTCAGCAACCAATCATACTCATTGCCTGAAAGAGCTCTGCAGAGTAGGTGTGGTAGGAAATTGCAGTCCAAAAGGCTTCTGTGGGGCACACACACTGGTTCAAAAGTTTGTATATTAGCTGTTTGAAGGTCCAAAAGGGTCACAGGATGGTTTGGATAGGAAGGGATCATGAAAAACATCCAGTTCTAGACCTTGCCATGGGCAGGGACACCTTCCACCAGCTCAGGGTGCTCCAAGCCCTGTCCAACCTGGCCTGGGACACTTCCAGGGATCCAGGGACAGCCACAGCTTCTCTGGAAAACCTGTGCCAGGGCCTCCCCACCCTCACAGGGAACAATTCCTTCCCAATATCCCATCTAACCCTGCCCTCTGGCAGTGTGAAGCCATTCCCCCTTGTCCTGTCCCTCCATCCCTTGTCAATAGTCTCTCTCCATCTTTCCTGTAGCTCCTTCAGGCCCTGCAAGGCCACAGTCAGGTCACCCCAAAGCTTCTCCTCTCCAGGCTGAACAATCCCAACTCTCCCACCTTCCCTCCCAGCAGAGCTGCTCCAGATCCCTGTGGCTCTCGGGGCCCATCAAGGCAGAGCTGTCCCCAGGGGCTGAGCTGTTCCTTCTCTAGAACAGCCCTTTGATTTTCTGAGGGCAATCTTGGCTCTTGCTTAGACATAACCAAACCCAATTCTGTCCAAACATGGAGCTCCATGGACCAGCCACATCTGTGAGCCAAGACCTTGCTGTCCTGCTCAGCTCTGAGCTCTCAGGCTGCCAGGGCTCCTGTCACCACAGAAATCATAATTATTATGAGCTGTCACTTAACATAAAGAGTGCCATCTCTAACTCTGAACCAGGAATCATCTTCACAGATAAAAACAGAACCACAGAAGCACGTTTTTGGTGACCACAGTTTACAGTTTCAGTGACTCGGCCACCAGCAGAAGAATAAAGTGCAAATCCATCCGGAGGAGGATTTACTTCAAAGCCTTCTAAGAATCAATTGTACAAAGCAGAGAACATTTGTGCCCCAACTATTTGAGAAAAAAAAATCTAAAAAAGAGAAGAAAAGGGGTAGAATTGTGAACGGTCTCAAGAACAGTTGATATGATGCCAAACTGCCACAACCCCACGACTTTAAAAGGAGCTGTGCTGCTTTGGCAGCGTCTCTGATGGCTCTCATGGCTGGAGCAGAGCTGGCCCAGCCTGTGAAGGACCAGTTCTCACCCTCAGCTTGCACCCACAGGCCAGCTTTGCTTTCCAGTCCTCCTCAAACACTGAGTCCTGCTCAAAATGTGACAATTCGGTGGAGTTCACGAGGAGCTCCTCTCCCCCACTCAGGGTGGTGAGTCAGCTCCGAGAGCAGCACTGAGCTGGAGACCAAAGAGGAGAAAAACTGGGATGATGAACAGGCAGTGACCAGCTCCTCCTCTGCCAGCACAGAGCAATAAGCTTTTTAATTCCCTCTCTCTGGTTTCGTGGTAAGACCAGCCCTGACACCAGGTGAGTCACCCACCTCCCTCCGAGTGTTCTGTGGCCACAGGTTGGGGCTGTCCCACACCAGCTCAGCTCCCAACAGAGAGATCTGCTCAGAACTTCCCAGGGCAGGCAGCCCCCAAACCCATCCACCCAGACACCTCAGTACATCCCACACCAGCCCTTCTCCTCCTTCAGACATGAAATGATGAGAAACTGCCAGCAGGATGTTTTACTGGGAAATCCCCTCTTGCTGCAGTGACACCACAACAGTGACCCACCCCAGGTTCTCCTGCTTCCTACCTCTGACTCACTGGGGTTTGTAGCATTGGGTGTTTTTGGCTTGTAGTTCAGTATTTTAAAGTACCTGTGGCTTGTGGAGCTCCAGGATGTTCCTCTGAATCCCTGGATTCATCATGAGGGGTTGAGTGGCCACCTCCTGGGTATGTGTTCAGTGTTCCACACTGGGCTATATATGATCCTGAGGTCTCAGGGATCAGGTAGAATTATGATTTCTGTCCCTTGGGGTTTGTTTTTTTCCTCTGTAACATCAGCAAGCAGCCACAGGCAAGGGTGGATTTGGCATGGAAAGGGGCATCCTGCTCCTGTGTCCAGGATTACCCTGTCTGGGATCAAGAAAGAGTTTTTCCTTAAATCAAGGAATCCCTTTTTTGACACATTCACAGTCTCTCCTGCTTTCTACCTCTGAGTCATTGTTTTTTGTAGCATTTGGTATTTTAGACCTGGAGTTAAGTACATTAAAGCACCTTGAAAGGTTATCTGTGGCTTGTGAAGCTCCAGGATGTTCCCCTTGAACCCCTGGATTCATTAGGAGGGGTTGAGTAGACAACTCCTTGGTGTATCTAACAGGGGATGCAAGGAGATGGATTTAGTATACCACACTAGGCTATATGGTCACTCTCGAGGAGAAAAGACAACTCAGAAAGAATCACGTCCAGTTGATGCCTCCTGGGAAATCTTTCTCTTGTCCCTTTTGCAACAGGACTTGTCTGTCCCACATTGGCCTTTTCAGCCATCAGCACCTGCAGCAAGCACCGGGAGAGCCCCTCGAAATCTTCATTCATGAAGCCAGGCCATGGTACATGACTGGGCTATATATGATCCTGAGGTCTCAGGGATCAGCAATAATTATTCTTTCTGCCCCTTGAGGTGTAACTTGGGGTTTGGGTTTGGTTTTTAATTCTATAACATCAGCAAGCAGCCACAGGTGGATTTGCAATGGGAAGACGCATCTTGCTCTAATGTCCAGGATTAACCTGATCACAGGTTTGGGATCAAGAAGGAGTTTTTCCTTAAATCAAGGATCATAGGGATGCCTTTCCATTTTCCACCTTCTTCTGTAAGATAGAGTCACATTATCAAAGGCCACCCGGCTGTTTTTATTGGCCAAACACCCTCTTGTTGCAGGACCCCAAACAGTGACACATTCACATCTCTCCAACTTTCTGCCTCTGAGTCATTGGGTTTTGCAGCATTTGGTGTTTTAGACCTGGAGTTAAGTACATTAAAGTGTCTTGGAAGATTATCTGTGGCTTCTGAAGCCCCAGGATGTTCCTCTGAACCCCTGGATTTAATTTCTATTTCAGAGTTGCCTGAGCTTGGTGGCCCCTTGCAGTCATCCATCGTCCTGTTCCACCAGCTTCACAACACACCAGCTGATTGAGAGAGGAACCCAGAAAGCCACTGCCAGGGTTATCCTTCCTGGTTTACAAGACATTACCAGAAACATTCAGGAAAGCCTGCTGAGTGGCCCTAATATACTGTTCTAATAATGTTCTCAATTAATTATTAGCTATATTTTTACCAGCTGTCCTGCTATTTTATGTAGGAACAGCAAAAGAACTTCAGCAATTTCGTTCTGTTCCTTGCTTTACCCAGAGATCCCTTCTCCCCATCCTCTGTAGCTTTCTCAGTATTCCACATTATCACAGTACTTATTATTAAGCCACAAGTTCCCCAGGAGTTTCTCCAAAACATTCATAAGTGCCTTGCACAGCATCTCTAATTTAAATGCATTTGACTCAATAATACAATTTAATAACTACCATAGTTACAGTTTAGAATGAAAAATACCTCATTAGCTCTGTAAACTTGCAATATACTGTCCTTTTGGCTTTTTTTAATTACTAAGCCGAAATATTTTTGGAACATGTTTAACTTTTCAGCAACACTACCATCAGTTTTATCATTCCCATTTAGCTGTGGGCCTTACACCAGCATTAGATCCCTTTTAATTCCTATTATCAGATTTCTTTTAGTCCTAACACTTTGCTATCTTCTTCTTTTGTTCTTTACTTACCTAACCACATACTTTCAAACAACACAATAGCTCAGCTTAAAAGGTAAAGCCCAGATAATTGGTGCTATATTAATTATTTTCTCTTGCCTGCTTTCTGTAGGTGTGTCTGCACTATCAGCCTCTGCCTGTCACCTGCGCTTAAAGGGACATCTTCACCTATACCAACATTATAAATGCACGGAGATCCTTCGTGTACATTTACTGTAAAGGCACTGGCAGCCATCCAGCTGCCAACCTTATCCACAGGAACAGGGCAACTGGAGAGGGAACAGTGGTTTCAGTGTGGATGTCAACTCACAGACCCAGTTATTCCTTTTTGGCAGGATTTGGGTTGACAGGACAGGTCCAACACAACAAATTATTTGTATTTATGTATTTTATACAGCAGAATCGTGGCCTTTGGTGCCTAACTGAACATGCAAGGAAAACCTCTCTGGGAACAAACAAGTTTTCCTTCACACCCCTTTGCTCAGCACTAATGAGGAAGCAAAACAGCATCTCCCCATCCTGGTGCCCCTCTGCCTCCTCAGGCCATGCCCATCCCTCCCCCAGCAAAAATTAGGGGAACCTTTTGCATCCCCTATGAGAATGTAGGGTCTGGGTCACCACCAGGTGGTACCCACCCTATACCCCATACCCCATACCCCATACCCCACATCAGCCTTTTGCTGGTGCCACCCTGGCACAGCCCTCTCCACTGTGCCCCAAGGGTGTCTCCAGCTGACCAGGAGAGGACACACTGTGGCCAGGAGTTGTGTCCCCACTGGAGGTATAGGAAGGGGTTGCTCCTGGATCCAACAGTCTTTAAGGTCAAGGACAAATTTTGTAGGCTGCATATGTGTCATAGCTGAGGCCACTGAAATTATGAGCTTTTCCAGCTCCTTTCCAGTTCCTTCTTGGCACTTGGGCTCCACCAACAGCCCCCTGGTGTATCTCAGCATCTGCTGGTCCTGGTGTGGGCAGATCCTTCTGGTGTCTGTGCTGCCCCAAACCACTGAGCCTGCCTGCTCCTCTGGCAGCCCTGCCACACAGCGGGGAGGTGGGACTCATCTCTGGGGAAGATAGAACTCACCTTTAGGGGCAGGTGGGACTCATCTCTGGGGAAGATAGAACTCACCTTTAGGGGCAGGTGGGACTCATCTTTAGGGTGAGGCAGAACTCATATTTAGGGAAAGGTTGAATTCATGTTTAGGGTAAAGTGAGACTCATCTTTAGTGGGAGGTGGGATTCATCTTTAGGGAAAGGCAGAATTCATATTTAGGGGTGAGTAGGACTCATCTTTCGAAGAAAGTGGGACTCATTTTTCTGGGGAGGTGGGTCTCAATTTTAGGGGAGGATAGAATTCATATCTATGGGGAGGTGGGGCTGCTGCTGCCCTGCTGGAGAAGCCAGGTTGGAGCAGAGCAGTGGGTTTGCCCAGAGAAGCTGTGCCAACAGCCTTCAGAAAAGCAACAGCATTTTCTGGGCTGATTGAGGGCTTCTCTGCATCCATGCAGGCACATTGAGACATTGATTCCATAAATGCTTCCTTTATGTGGATGAGCTCCCCAGCTGCACTGCCCTGCCATGCCCAAGCCCCACAGTGGGGACAGAGGAGCTCAGCACAGGGACTGGGGGGATGGAGGCAGGAGCAGAGGGGGATGGAGGCAGGAGAAGAGATGCCAGGGCCAGGCCAGGCAGGCTGTGTGCCCAGGGGGGTTGGCAGAGCTGTTCTGGAGGCTCAGCCAGCCCTGGGAGCTGCTTTCCCCCTCCCTGGTGCCTCCCCCCAGCTCTCCCTGCGCTCCCTCCCCTGCCCTGCGGTGCTCTGGCTATAATCAAATCGTAACTTTTATTAAATTCGAGATTACTTTTTAATGGAATCAATTTCTTGTGTGGTGCTTTTCCCTTCTGCCCCACGGCTCAGCCATGCTCTGCACTTCTGTGGTTTGACTCTGGCTTTTCTCTCTGCTGCTGCCCTAATGCCAGACCCTGGATGTGGGGTGAGCACCCACAACCCTGTCCTGAGTGGGACAACACTTGTCCCTTTGCCTGGTGTCACCAGAGCAGATCTTCTTGCTGAGGAGTACCAGGATTTGCCCCACCTTGCAGCTGCCAGTGAGGATGGAATCAGCACTTCAGGCTTCAAGAAATGTTCCCCTGGAGGGAAAAGCCCTCACCTTTCCCCTCAGCTTTAATGCTGCATTGAGAAACCTCAGCCAGACCCAGCTGCTGAGAAGCTCCTGGAGCTCAGACAGGTTGAAGGTACCTGACAGGGGCTCCCATTCTCTTCATCATCCCTGGAGGAAATCAGAAATGCAAACCAAGATGGACATGATGCCTGACCAGGTTCTGTGAGAATCCCCACTCTGGGGCAGACTCTATCCATGCAACATGGACCACATGGATGTCACCAAGCACAGCAGCTCAGTCCTTCCCACCTTCATGGCTTTGCAGTTTCCTGATAACTGTATTCATAGAGTCACGAAACATGCTGAGCTGGAAGGGACCCACAAGGATCATCCAGTCCAACCCTCAGCCCTGCACAGGCCCAGCCCCGACAGTCACCCCCTGTGCCCCAGAGGATCAGCCAAACCCTCCTGGAGCTCTGGCAGCCTTGGGGCTGTGCCCACTGCCCTGGGGAGCCTGGGCAGTGCCAACCACCCTCTGGGGGAAGAACCTTTCCCTGAGATCCACCCTGACCCTGCCCTGACACAGCTCCAGCCCTTCCCTGGGTGCTGTCCCTGGTCACATAGAGATTGCCCCAAATGGCTTCTACTTTGCAGTTTTATGTAACTTTCCCCTTGTTTTCCCCACCTCCCCTTCTGCTGATTCTTTTCTCTCTCTTCAACAACACCTCCAGATTGTATTATATCCTCTGATGCAAAAGCTCCATTCTGCTTTCACTTGTAACCATATAATGACAACAAGAAAAATAACAGTGACAGCTTTTATTTGGTCCTCCTCCTGCTGATGTTCTTGAAAAGGAATTTCAGATCCTGACTTCGGATCTCACATACAAATATTGTGGGGTTTGCAGCTTTCTTGTTAGTAGCTGAATTTCTAAATCTTCTCTTAGGAACAACAGGTCAGGCTGTGAACTTGTTTGTTCAAGACCTGCTTCAAGTCCAGGCATCTTTCTCACAAAATCCTCCTCTCAGTTTGTAATACGTGAGACTTGAAAAGATGGATGTTCTGGTCTGAAGGCACTTGGAGTGTGGACCTGTGGGCTTTGTGCTGTCTATTATAGAGTTTTATTTAATTTCTTTGGGAATTTAAATTTAATTCCTCCAAAACAAAGATGCATTATCTGAAGTGGTTTCTTTAGATGAAGCTGGAGCAGCAGGTCCTGAGCCCTGGGATGTGCAGAGGTGCCCTGAGGCTGGGGGAGCTGAGGCCCATCCTGCACCCAATGTGCAGCAGTCGAGGCTGTCAGGGGGTACAGATCACACTGGTGGTTAATAATGTGAGAAAGCCACCGAAAACATTCTCTAACCTGATCTTTCTCTTCTTTCAGCCTGTTTGGTGTTCATGTCACACCATGAGCATCATAAATATTGGTACTGAACACAGTCCTTGCTACTGTGTTCATCCTGCCACACAGCAAGGACATGGAGCTGCTGGAGAGAGTCCAGAGGAGGCACCAAGATGAGCAGAGGGCTGGAGAGGAAAAGTGGGAGAGTTGGGATTGTTCAGCCTGGAGAGGAGAAGCTTTGGGGTGACCTGATTGTGGCCTAAAAGAGCCAACAGGAAAGATGGAGAGAGACTATTGACAAGGGATGGAGGGACAGGACAAGGGGGAATGGCTTCCCACTGCCAGAGGGCAGGGATAGATGGATATTGGGAAGGAATTGTTCCCTGTGAGGGTGGTCAGGCCCTGGCACAGGTTGCCCAGAGAAGCTGTGGCTGCCCCTGGATCCCTGGAAATGTCCAAGGCCGGGTTGGATGGGGCTTGGAGCACCCTGGGCTGGTGGAAGGTGTCCCTGCCCATGGCAGGGGGTGGAACTGGGTGAGCTTCAAGGTCCCTTCCAACCCAAAGCATTCCATGGTTCTATGCACCTGCTCTTCTCCTGCAGACACAAAGCTGAGTCCTGCTATTTGGTTTGGTCAGGAAAAAGCAACATAATCTTATCCCTCCAACCCTGGCACTCTCCCTAATTTTAAGCAAGAGTGTAAGAATCCATGTGTTGATGGGAGTTTTGGTGTGTCTGCTCTTGCTGTAACTAAAGTATCTTCCATGGCTGAGCATCCATGTGGCCAGAAGTGGGTTGTCCATAATTAACACATCTCTAGAAATGTTCACAGCATTTAACTGCTTCCAAAACAGCATCAAAGGACTCTTTTCATTCAGAATTTAAAGGAGATTTTATATTGTTCTTTACATCCTTCCTGAGATGGGAATCCAGAGCTCTTTTCCCAACTGGAGAAATACCTCACGAGATGACAAGAAGCTCTAAGTCTGTAGTTATTCAGGTAACTTTCTTCTGTCTCCTTCTTTCAAAGTCTTATTTTATTTTTCAGCCAAGTCCATTTTGTCTGTATCTGTTCTTGGGAACAAAAGGATGTTATTCATCGAGACTCATTTGAAATGCTCTTCCATGGTCATTTATGAAAGCATAAAAATAGATTCAGTCCTGAAGCATGAGACACATCACCACGAGCTATATATATTTATATACATGAACAGATATTTGTGTTTGTGTGTGTGTGTCTGGGTGTGTGCAGTCTTTTAAGGACGACATTGCCTTTTTTGGCTGTGGGGTTTATTTCTGCAAAGGGCAAAGTTTTTTCCAGTCTCACACAAATCACCAGGACTGAGGGAGCTGCAGGTCTGCTGTAACTCTGCCTGTAATTAATAAATCATCTGAAGAGCAGAGAGTAACAGGTCCACTTTGAGGTCCAACAAGAGACTTCTAAGTATAGAAGTCTTTAAAAAATTAAAATAAAAGGTCCATTTTGGTGTCCGCTCTCAGCTCCTGTGTTTTTCTTGCTGGAATCTGTGGGGAAGCTCAAGTTTTGTAAATCTGAGCCCTCCTGCAGTTCAGCAGATGAGTGGGAACTGGACATGGCTCCGGTTTCGTGGAGCTCAGGGATGGACAACCCCCTTTTCCCGAGGATGAGGTTGGTGGTATCACCATGGCTTTTCCTGGAGCAGCCAGGCCAGTGACAGCAGCATTTCAAACCCTGGCTTTCTGGCTGGTTTTTAAGCCTCAGGTTGGCATAAATAATTAGCTCTCTCTCTGTTACACTCCTCAATCGAACAGATAAATGTTGGCTGTTTCTGTCCAGTTTTATTAAGTAAAGTTTGATCAAAAGATCATTTCCTACAGAACCATCATTGTCATCACATGAACATTTGTCCTCCTTGGTGACCTGGGCAACCTGTTCAGCTGCCTTGGTTTCCTGACACCTGGCTGACAAATAACCCCCCTGGCCCAGGGTGTGGGGTCAGAAATACCTTTCACTATCCACTGCAGCTGTGTGTCCCCAGATTTACCAGCCTGGGGCTGGTGGCTCCTGTTTTCAGCTGTGTTTACCCCCTTACTGCTCCCACTTCTCCTGGGACCTCACCAGCACAATGGTCCCAGCTGCTCCAGAGCTCCTCCACGTGCCTGGGAAGGTGCTGGCCATCCTTCTGTGTCCTCACTGCTGTCCCACGACACACTGACCTGATGAATGGCTCACCAAGCAGTCTCTGGGCTGCTATTTCCCACCAAACAAGGAATACAAATGCTGTCCCTCAGGAAAGCACATTTTTCAGTGACACTTGCAGGAGGACAGTCTGTCCTTCCTTTACAGCCATCCCAGCGTAACACCTCGAGCTGCAGA
Organism: Pachyramphus minor; assembly: GCA_013397135.1. Taxonomy (NCBI): domain Eukaryota; kingdom Metazoa; phylum Chordata; class Aves; order Passeriformes; family Tyrannidae; genus Pachyramphus; species Pachyramphus minor. Next base: position 531,538 of record VYXB01008859.1, on the reverse strand, counting down.
CAAACATTATGGAAATGTTTTTCCAGCCACAGTCAGAAATGTGGCTCTGCTTGTGCTTCATTAGGTCACTGGCAGAACACAGCAGTGCAGGCTCTGAGATTTGCATCCTCCCTGGTAGAGAGATGAGGCTGTTTTCCAGTTGATGGTTGTTTTCCATTCTGGAGTTCTTAGAAGCCGTGGGCAGGTTGTTTGCTGCTGAGGATCCCACTGGTGGCCCAAATCTCCACATGGAAGTATTTGACAGGCTGTTCTATCTCAATCCATGAACCATCCACAGCTCCAGTGAAGCTGCATCTGGAAGAGGAGAGAGGAACAATAATTGCAAAGGCTGAATGGAGTCAGGCCCAGGTTAGTCCTGGCTGTCACACCCCCCTCAGGCCGTTATTTTTGTCCCCATGGTGGTCCCAGCTCACTTCTCCTTAGCCTGGGCTCTGCTTATGGGTTGCTCCAGGACTCCAGGACAGGGAAGAGAATGATGTTCCCAGCATCTGTCAGTCTAATCAGGACAGACCCCATCCCCTGGGGAAGTGCTCACCTATTTCAAACAATAGATCTGCTCAGTATACTCCATGTAGCAATAAAAATGTACAGTTTTCTTTAAAATGAAGTTTCCTTGTCAGAAGTCCTTGAATTTTGGTGTAATGACCCTTGTATCCTGCTGTTTTCCAAGGGTGTTCACAGGATGTGGGGTTTTATGTGGCATTCCCAGTTGTTCATGGTTTCTGTACAAGCCTTGGCATGGTGTTTCTGCACATCCTGTGGCCACTTCTACCATTTCTGTGTGGATTTTCTGGAGCTTGGCTCCTGCCCTGCCTGCTCTTGAGCTCTTCCTTCCAGTCTGCCCACTCCAGACCAGCCACAGCCTCTACGAGTTTTCTTTCCAAAACCTTTGTCCAAGCAGTTTGCAACCCCAACCCATCATGTGTGAGGACTTCCAGCACTTTCTGCCATGGAAGATCTCACTTGGAATGAGCATCACACTTCTCATCCTATTTGTGAGGAATTCCTTCCCATCACACTTCTCATCCTATTTGTGAGGAATTCCTTCCCATTCCAGTACAGGGAAGAACAATAACAACAAATGAGATCCTGGGGACATCAGGAAGAGCATTGGAGCAGGGCAGGGAGGGGATCCTGCCCCTCTGCCCAGCCCTGGGCAGCCACATCTGCAGGGCTGGGCCCAGCTCTGGCTCCTCAGCACAGCAGGGACAGGGAGCTCCTGGAGCGGGGCCAGCGCAGGCTGCGGAGATGCCGAAGGGATGGAGCAGCTCTGGGAGCAGCAAAGGCTGAGGGAGCTGGGGCTGTGCAGCCTCCAGAGCAGAGCCTGAGAGGGGCCCTGCCCAGGGGGTGTCAGGGGCTGCAGGGAGGGGGCAGAGGATGGAGCAGCTCTGCTCGGGGGGCCCAGCAATGGCACCAGAGCAACGGGCAGCAACTGATGCCCAGGAAGCTCCAGCTGGACAGGAGGAAGAACTTCTTGGCTGGGCAGTGACCCAGCCCTGAGCAGAGACCAGAGAGGCTGTGGAGTGTCCTCCCTGGAGATATTGCAGAGCTGTGTGGGCACAGTGCTGTGCCCTGTGCTCTGGGATGGCCCTGCTGGAGCAGGAGGTGAGACCAGATGAGGCACTGTGGTCCCTTCCAACTGGCCCATGCTGTGATTCTGTGACTTTTCAGTGGTTTGTGGGAAGAATTTGCCAATTCCTTTTCCTATGCCTGGAAACCTCCCCTCTCTACTCTCTTTGTGGCTCCTCTAACGTGTTGAGGTGAGGAAGTGGATCCAAACACCTGGGCTGTCCTCTCTGGGACGCTTTTGAGCAGAAGACCCTCACCATGCACTCCCAGGATGAGAGGAACCCACCAAAGGTTGATCTGCATGTCCTGGCAGATACTTCTCCATCCTCTAACGTGAGGTACCTGTAATGCCATTTCCTTGAAATATGAAAAGCAGAGGAAATATATAAGTAAATATAGTTCCTATATAGTAATATATAAGTGAATATAGTGCTTCCTTGGAGGAGAGCACTGCAGGAATACTAAAAGTGAGTTGTTGGGTTTGACAGAGTACAATGCACACCTGACTTCATTACTCTGTTGAAATACAGACTGCTGGAAGGCATTTTGATAATTATTTGTGTCATCCACTTATTTATTTATTTGTTCTGACTTTAAACCAGACTAGGTGCACTAAGGATCTTGTGGAGAGATACTCACTCCATAGGGGGTTGTGTAGGAAGCTGCAATGGTTTCCTAATTCTTTGTGAAATGAAAATAATCATAGGAACCCAGTCTTTGCTTGTATTTTTTTTAATCCTGAAAATGAATATTTGTAATCGCTGTTCTACTGAGAAGCATCTTAACACATTCCTGCAAAGTCAGCTGAAGACAAACGCAGGGAATTTCACCTTGGAAAATATTTTGCAGAAAAGAATGGGTGAATTTGAACACACTAAATCAATTTTTTTTGCATCCTTGGCAGCAAGTGCCTTACTCAAATTTCTATTAAGCTCTGGGAAGGATGTTTTGTGTCAAGAAAGACAAAGCCAGCCCCTTGGATTTTCTTTCACACATGCCAGGCTTCTAATGAAAAGCCCAGACAGCAACAAGCCCTCACCAAAATAGTGGGTTTCAAAGGGCTCCTTCTGTACAAATTTGGTCATTAAAAGTTTGCAAAACAAGTACAAAAAAGTTAAAAACAGATGTAGGCTAAAAATTTAGTTAAAAACTAAATTCCCAGGCCATGGGTATTTGATAGTCAGTGTGTTCAGGAGGACACTGAGCCCTGTCCTTCAGTGGTGTCTCTGCAGGGGTTTCCAGTGTGGGGTGCACTAAAGTTTGTAAGATGGCCAAGGGAATTAAGGCTGGTACAGCTTCTGAATTCAAGCCACGTGTAGGCAGCAGGATTGTAGCTGCCAGGTGTGGAGGCACTGAGGAGGCAGTGTGGGCTGGAGCTGGAGCTGCCCCATGTGTCTGCACCGTTTGTTTTCAAAATACCCATTGTTTTCTTTTGTATTTTGGGCAGTGGAAGATATTCATTTAAGGCAGGAAAGAACAGGAGGGATGCACTGCCCAGTGCCAGGCTGAGTGTGTGCAAACATGGGCTGTTTGTGTGGGTGGGTGTGTTGGGAGGGCACCAAAATCCTTTGGTGCTCAGGTTTGCCACGGGTGACACATCCACAGGGACAAGGGGGCCAGGAATCTGAAGGGAGCCTATGAGGAAGATGGAGAGAGAATGTTTACAGGGGCCTGGAGTCCCAGGACAAATGACAGAGGGCAGGGTTAGATGGGATATTGGGAAGCAATTGTTCCCTGTGAGGGTGGGGAGGCCCTGGCAGAGGTTGCCCAGAGAAGCTGGGGCTGCCTCTGGATCCCTGGAAGTGTCTGAGGCCAGGTTGGATGGGGCTTGGAGCAATCTGGGCTGGTGGAAGGTGTCCTTGCCCATGGCAGGGGGTGGGACTTGATGATCCCTAAAATCTCTTCCAATCCAAGCTTTTCTATGAAGTTATGATTCCAAGTGCAAAGCTCCCAAAATCTTTGGAAAGATGCAGAAGGGTCTCCCCCGGGAGCCGTCAGCCCATCACTCATGGCTGGGCTATGAACCCCCCCCAGCTTGTTCTCCCACTGCTCTGAGTGTTTCTCCTGGGAGACTCAAGGCAGTAAGAGCCTTCCCCTCATCGTCTCCCGCGGGCATTATCCAGGCTGGTGCTCCATGGGGTGGCAGAACCCATGCTGCCATGATGGTGCTGGCTCTGGCTCCCCCGGCTGTGCTGCTCCAGGGCTCCAGGGCACTCTGGTATTGCCTGTCAGGGAGATTGGTGGGATCTGAGCTGCCAAACATCCCGAGTCATTTACAAAGCACTGTTTGCCCACCCCTGCTCGGCGGTGATGAATGGAGTTATTATATCTGCACAATCTTATCCTGCCCCCCAGCAAAACTCAGTGGTGGATTGAATGTTGCTGGGAAGGCTAGTGAAGCACACGGAGCAGTGATCACATTTGTCTTGCAGGGAGATGGAGAACTGAGGGCTGCAATAAGCAGCATTAAATAGCCAAGTGTGCTGGATTACAGCTCGGCAGCTGCCCCCGCTGTGGTTTTCCAGCGGGTTTCCACTGCCTTCCCATCAGCTTGGGCATCCTGAGGATGGGGAGCAGTCACCAAGACTCTCCTCTCATCTTCTCTCACACTTCTTGTACATCTCAGGAGGAATAATCAGCTTGGTGTCCCTGCTCTGTGGTGGAGTCACCTCATCCCACAGGCAGGACTCTCTCCGGGTTGTGGGGAGCAGTGGGTGATATCCACAGGCTCTTCTCTCTCCCCCCACCACTTCCCTGCTTTGGGATTGTTGTCTCCACAGCAAAGACAAGGTGTATGGGCACCTGGTGGAAATGACCTTTCCTGCATGCACACTATTCCACATGCTGCCCAGATGGGGCTAATTAATGAGGAAAAATTAGTTAATACTACCAAAGCACTGGGAAACAATGAATCAACACTTTCTGAACCTCTACACCCTGCTTTCCCTCTGCAGCTGCAGTCAGTATGCACATTTCTGGAGCAGAGGAGTCACTCCAGTCAGCATGAGGGTGCAGGGCTGGAGAAGGGCTGGTACAAACTGCTCCACACTCCCAAAGGCTGGTGCATGAACTCCTGTGCTCCTCCAACATCTGTGTGGGTGCTCTGCACCGTGGTGTGTGTGGCAGAACACGTCAGGACTGTGACTGAGGTGTGTTTATGGGCAGAGGAACATTGAACAGTGTGTGACACTGGCACAGGCTGCCTGGAGAACCTCTGCCTAAAGGGGATCCAAGAGAGCTCAAGAGGGACTTTGGACAAGAGCTTGGAGGGAAAGGACAAGGGGGAATGGCTTCCCACTGCCAGAGGGCAGGGTTAGATGGATATTGGGAAGGAATTGTTCCCTGTGAGGGTGGGGAGGGCCTGGTACAGGTTGCCCAGAGCAGTTGTGGCTGCCCCTGGATCCCTGGAAGTGTCCAAGGCCAGGTTGGAGCAACCTGGGCTAGTGGAAGGTTTCCCTGGCCATGGAAAATGGTTGGAACGAGGTGATCTTTCAGGTGCTTCCAACCCAACCCCTTCTGTGATTCCATGATCCCATGGTTTGGCAGTGGATGGGCAGAGTTCCACCAGGATGGGGCTGTCTGGGGGAGGGTGGGGGCTGGAGGGTGTTGAATAGGAATGTGGACCCTCTCATACACGGGCTCTGTGCTCATCTGAGCCCGCAGAGCCCCAAGGGAGCTGTGGGTGTGCTCGGGGGGATGAGCTGTGCCGGGGGCTGCACGGGCTGTCGTGGCTCCCAGAGGCTGCGTTTGGGGGGCTGTGATTCCTCCCCCTTCCCGGCGTGGGCTGTGGGAACCTCCGGCCCGTGGGCGGAGAGCGGGGACAGCTTGCGGGTCGCGCTCGGTGTGATCTCCAGCGCATTCGGGACAGTGTGGGAAGAACTGCTGGGAAAGGCACGGCCGCGTCCCCCCGGAGCGGGGGCAGAGCAGCAGCTCAGGCACGAGACCCCCTGGGAATTACCAGAGCGGGTTTAACTCTGAGCACGCTGAATTAGGCTGGGACTGGGGCTGTGGGACGGGACTCGGCGCCTGTCCCTACCCAGGCAAGGGGCACTGGGGACACCCTTGCACGCCCCTACCCGAGCAGGGGACACCCTTGCACGCCCCTACCCGAGCAAAGAGCGCCGGGGACACCGTTGCCCACAGGAGCATCCTCGCAGTGACACCACCAGCAAGAGCTCATTAAAAGCGCTGAGTGACTGGACAGCAAGTCCCAGGGAGGGGTGGACATGGCTCTGCCGTGTCAAGGTGGGATCAGAGGCTGGAGACTGAACAGGGCAGTTTCTCATCATGTAAAACCACCACAGGCCCCTGTTCCTCTCCAGGCAGGGCAGACTGACAGCCCTGCCAAGGCACTGTCACAGATTTCCTGTGCAGCTTTAGAAGAGCAGGGAGAGATCGCAGAGAATTTGCATTAAAAATGGTCACGTTGGCATTTGCTTCTTGCTGAACATTTCTACTCTTCAAAGAATCACATATTTTCACAGGAAAAGGAGAGAAAGGAGCACACTGTCCCACGGATCAGGCTGATGCCTTTGTCCTGAGCAATTTTCATTTTAAGAATAAAAGAACTGCATAAAGGAAAATACTGCTGAGCACACTTGGTTTGCAATTTTCCAGCCTTTAAAGGCTGGTCCCATCACTTTCCTCCCAGAGCGGCTTGTTCTCTGGCCCCTGAGGACACTGTTTCCTTGCCAGATACTAATTTTCAAACCTCAGCTCTTTCAGCCCGTTCCAATAAACATCACAAGAATGTTTCTAAATAGGGAATGTGCCTTTTTTTTTTTTTTTTTTTTTTTCTTTTTTTTTTTTTTTTGTTCTCCTTAAGCCTTAAGAAGGAGGGAAAGATTTTGTTAAATGTTAAAAAAGGATTACTGGGCGATGAGGCAGAGTTTGTCCAAGTAGTGAGGGGTTTGGAGAGGTAAGGAAGGGTTAAACCTAATGAAGCTGGGTAAGTGGCCCTGGATGAGGCTGGAAAATCAAGGAATATTGATTTTGATAAGTGGGGGTGAAATTAGGGGGCTTCTTGCTCCTGTTCCAGCAGGGGTTATGGGCACTGTGCCCCTCTGTGCCTGCTCCAGGTGGGTGCTGGGGCTCTCTGAAAAGCAACATTATCATCAGGTTGTTTCAGGCAGTCTAAAGATGCGTCTCCTGCTTGTCTTTCCTTCATTCCAGCATCCCTGGGAAAGCAAGGGGATGGCTTTAGGTGCTGGGAGCACAGGGCCCTCTGAGGCTGCCTGAAGAATAAAGGCTGCTCCTGCTACACTGCCACACTTATTAGTGATTATTTGAATTAAGGGAAAGCTTATAAATGGCTCTGCAAACAAAGAAGGTGCTGGAAAGCTCAGTGCCTTCCAGCTGCACCATGCTGGGCACTCTGGGGTTTCCTGAGGTCAATTGTGTGTCCGTGGCTCCCTCAGCCTCATCTCAGCAGCCCTGGAATGGCCTCTGGGTGAGAAAACTGCCAAAAAGATCCACTAAACAGTTGAGAGTGCAAGCCAAAAATAAAAGAGAAACAGAAAACCCTCGAGCAGAAGCTGCTGCAGGAGCAGAGCCCTTTACCCTCCCAGCAGGGAGGCTGAGAGGTGAGTTGATTGCAGTGTGTAAATGCTCTGAGATCTGCAAGTCAAAGAGAGACAAGTGAATTGTGAGAGATCGATGCTTTTCTGGGTCAGGTGCTTTAGCCAGGTATAAATTACCAGCTTGTTTCCAGAATGTGGAAATTCAGGTTTTGCTCTCTGATCTGATGAGATTTCCTGCCTTGAGATCTGGCCTCTGAATCCCTAGAAATGATGGGAAGGAAGAAATGCTAATCCCCAGATAACCCCTCCAGGGATGGTTCCCAGACCTCCCAAATTTCATGCAATGCCATGTGTAACACAGCAAATGATTCAATGTGCTCATATATCTCATATATCTAATGGTCATAGAGGTACCCATAGGCTGTCATAATAAAATAACATGATTTTAATGCAAAATTAAGAAGAAATACGTGAGCATTTTGGTCAGTAATACATCTACCTATTCCAGAAGATTCCAGAGCTGGAAAACATTTCTGTTTCTTACTTCCCCATCACAATGTTGAACCTCATTTAACTTCCTTGAGGTTTTCTTTTTCCTTTTTCCTGGTGATCCTCTATTTGCAATTTCAGTCAGCCAGCGCTTGCCACGCACAGAGACATCCCTTTAACTCCCTTTCCTGGATGTAATTTTGTAGAATTTTTGTGAAATCCATCTGCATGGATCCCAGTGCATACAAATCCAATGACACAATTATAATCAGGCTTAAATGCTGCAGCAGCCCGCTCCCATTTAAGCTAATAGCTCCCAGCAGGCAAAGGTTGTTATCCTTTATGGACCAGCCCTCTGGGGAACCACATGGAACAGCTTGAAACAACGGGTTATGCATTTGGAAGTTGAAAAACTTTGCTTACTGCCTTGCAGGGTCCTGGGATTTGGGAATTTTTACATTTTTGAATTTTTTTTTCCCTTCCCCAGATGCCCAACAGAGGTTTTTGAGCCTGGGTGTGTTCGTGTAATATGAGCATTTCACTCAGTAATTCCTTTCTCAAATTCCTGGGATTATTAGTTCTCACCTGTGTGGGCATCTGGAAGATCTCTGATTATAATTTTTTACCAGACAACAAGCAGAGGAATAAACTCGAGGGACCTCCAGCCTGAGAAATCCTGGGGATAAACACATGGGCTTCCAGGCAGGGAGGTTTGAGGCAAAATCCCTGGGAAATGCCAAAGGTTTGCTAACACCTTTGTAAATGGAGGTGCTTTTGTTTAAAAGAGTTGATATTTATTAGGCATGCCAGTAGAATAAAAACAAGCACAGATGGAGGATAAATCTTCCTGAACAGCCAGTGCAGCACTCCTTGATCATTCAATAAACATCATATTTTAGCACCTTTAGTCCTTCTCAGGCAGCTCTGTGCCTGTTACAAGAGGGGCTCACCCAAGGCAGGATTTGTTGCCAGCTCCTGTTCAGCCACTGCCATTTCCATCTGCTTCTGATTTTTTCAGGCTGTTTCTCTGACACTGAGATTTCTCCATACTAGTTTCTTAAAAGGCAGGGCAGTAATCAGGAGAGGGCTTTTGAATGAAAGGAAAATATTTCTCAGAATCACAGAGTCACTGGGGTTGGAAAAACCCTCCCAGTCCATGGATCCCCCCTGTGCCCCATCCCCACCTTGTCCCCCAGCCCAGAGCACTCAGTGCCACAGCCAGGCCTTCCTTGGGCACCTCCAGGGATGGGGACTCCAAACCTCCCTGGGCAGCCCCTGCCAGGGCCTGACCACCCTTTCCAGGGAGAAATTCCTCCTCATGTCCAACCTGCCCCTCCCCTGGCACAGCTGGAGCCCGTTCCCTCTCCTCCTGTCCCTTGTTCCCTGGGAGCAGAGCCCGACCCCCCCCAGCTCCCCCCTCCTGTCAGGGGGTTGCAGAGCCAGAAGGTCCCCCCTGAGCCTCCTTTTCTCCAGGCTAAGCCCCCCCAGCTCCCTCAGCTGTTCCTCTTAGGAGTCAGTCTCCAGACATTTCTCCTTCTCTGTTCCCTTCTCTGGACTTGCTCCAGCCCCTCAAATTTCTGTATATCCTCAGGGGCCTTGTCCATAAATACTCTGGAGACTGTCAGAAACAGCCATTTCATGTTCCATTTCTTGTGTGCAGCACATCAAATGCAAAGGCTGATCTGGGCAGCTGTGGGTGTGCCTTTACACTGAACAGGTTCAAACACAGCTGGTGTGTTTGCTGCTTTGTGGAGCCCTGAGCGTATCTGGGCACTTCACCTGCACAGCTTGGGTGGAGATGTATTTCCATCTTCCCTTGTACATCCTGGACACTCAGAGACTGCATTTCTGAGTGAATGAAAGCTCTAGTAGCTGTGGCTGGAAGCCTGAGGAGTTTGCACACTCTGCAGAGGATTTGCAGTCTGGCTCTGGCTCAGGATCTAAGCTGAGCTATCAAAGCCTACGCTCACCCCAGCTCTCTCCAGAGCTGAGGGGGAAAGGGAAGAAAATTGGATATTTTAATGGAAATCCTTCCTGACTACCCACTAATTCAGGACAGAGAAGAAGAAATCTAAACATTTCACCTCTAAAAACAAGTCTGGAAGCCATGGATTTTGTTGGTGTTCGGTTTTCTGATGGAATGTACAAGGAGCTGTGCAAAGAACCAGTCTCTGTGAGGAGCCAAGAGAACATCAGAAAACCTGTCCCCTTCACTGAATGAACTTGTTCTCCTTCAAATCCCTCTCCTGTTCTGCTTTAGTGTTGGAAAACAAGCACTGCCCCTGCAGCAGATGCTCATGTCACCCACCGGGATTCTCCATGGGTTCCTTTCTCAGGGATCTCAAGGAGCAGAGGGCTCCAGCTCAGAGTGGCTGCAGGATCACCCAGTGCCTGAGATGGGCATGTTTGGTCCACCAGAGTCAAAGAGAGACTTCCTTGCAGTCATCTGGCAGCACTCACCCTTACTCAAACCTAGATTTGTGTGTTTGAGGAGGGATAAATCACAGGTTCCTGCATTTTCATGGGCTCTGACACTTGAGTGGCCTCCAGACTCTGACTTTGTAAGGAGGAGTTACACTAACCCCCTGTGGAGGACAAAGGTGGGTGGTAATGGTGAGATCTCTGAGCACTGGAAGCAAACTCTGGTCCAGCTCTGGAGTTTCCAGCATCAGAGGGACGTGGAGCTGTTGGAGCAAATCCAGAGAAGGTCACGGAGATGGTTCAAGGGCTGGAGCCCCTCTGCTCTGGAGCCAGGCTGAGAGAGCTGGAGGGGTTCACCTGGAGAAGAGAAGGCTCCTGATAGACCTGAGAGCCCCTTCCAGGGCCTAAAGGGGCTCCAGGAGAGCTGGAGAGGGACTGGGACAAGGGATGGAGGGACAAGACAAGGGGAATGGCTTCCCACTGGAGGGGAAATATATATTGGATGTTAGGAAGAAATTCTTCCTGTGAGGGTGGGGAGGCCCTGGCACAGGTTGCCCAGAGAAGCTGTGGCTGCCCCTGGATTCCTGAAGTGTCCAAGGCCAGGTTGGATGGGGCTTGGAGCAACCTGGGCTAGTGGAAGGTGTCCCTGCCCGTGGCAGGGTGTGGGATGAGATGATTTTTAAGGTCCCTTCCAACCCAAAGCATTCCCTGATTTTGTGGAATTGCTTTGGTGGGATAGGTGTGCAGCTGCGTCTCTGTGCTGCCTGGATATTCCAGGAATGGCTGCTCTCTGGAGAGGGTGGCTGGTCCCCATGAGCTTGTTCCTGTTCTCCCTGGTGAACAGCTACTGCTTAACAAGGATTAGAGCTCTCGGAGTTATTCCCCAGGAAAACACAGCATTTAAAAGGACCAGAGTGACCTGTTGGCTGCAAATCGATCGTGGGCTGGGTGGGACACATCCCAATTAAGGGGTTTTGCAAAGCCTTAACGAAGCCCCCGCCTGTGGGCACCACACACCACCTGTGCTTCCAAACACACAGAGCTCCCGTGAGGCACAGCCTGACCCTGTGCTGGAATGAAAGGCACACACTTAACAAGCCATCCCTCAGCATCTCACTCCAGCTTTATTGTTTGGGATGGGTCCTTGTCTTATAGACTGCTGGCTATACAAATCTTCTTCTGGGGACAGAATTATTCATCTCCTTGGCCTAGATAACATTAATGGGACACAAACTAATGGACCGATTTTTCACAACACTCCCTAAGATGAATGGGCTTCTTAATCCTCATTTTATCTGGGAAGAGTTGAAGCGTGGTGCATTTAAGGTCCAAAGACTCCTCCCTATAAGGGTGTGCACTCACAGGCTCTGAGGACCTGCTTTAGGTGGTGCTTGGGATTCGATGGACGGATTGCTTTGCATTAGAGGAGTTTATCTCCCCCCTTTGCAGCAGCAGCTGTGGGATGTGGAATCTCCAGGTGTGCAGCCAGAGCACCACAGAGCCCACAGATGCTGCCAGCGGCTCCTCCGTGAGCTCTGGATGTCACTGCCACCTTCCCCACCAATGTCCAGGAAAGAGCCCACCTCTGAGCCCAGGAGAGGAGGGGAGAGCAGAATATTCCACAGAATACTCTCTAAATACTGATTAAAATTGTGTCTGGTTGTTTTTTGTGCTCCCTTGCTCCAGGATCCACATGGATGGGTTGCTCCAACCTCAGCAATGGATTTCAGTTGCCCAGTTCAGGACATGTGGAGCTGTTTTTGTCACAGAAATGGGAAACTGTTTGTCATAGGATGGGGACAGTGCTGGCAGCTTCTTCCACCATGGCATGGATTTTGTGGCACAGTAGCAGGTGCCTGCTTGGTCCAGATCATACAATTGTTTAGGCTGGAAAAGACCTTTAAGATCATTGAGTCCAGCTGTTAAACAGGTGTAGATACACAAATGTTCCTGGATGGTGTTTAATGGTGAGTGTATGAATTTCTCACGGGGACCAGTGAGGTTTTGGCATGTGATGGGGTTATATGGCACCTCTGAGAGCAGCTGGGTGACCACTGTGTGCTCCAGGAGATCTTCATCCAAAAAGCAAAGGTGATTTACAGGATGCTGGACCTGCTGAGCCAGAGCATCCACTCCCCACAGCCATTTCTGTTTTCTTCTCTGCTTATCTGGAGATCACTGGGGCTGTGAAACCCCTCCTGAGGGTCTTTTTCCTCTAAAAGCCACTCTTCAAGTTCCTGTTATTCACCTGGTCCTGGACATGTGTGACCCAACACATTGGCCACCTCAGCTCACCATCTCCCTGCCACTGAGTTTGACCTTTATTGCCTTCAGATTTCTACCCCCAAATCCCCAACTCCAAAACTCCACTTAATTTTAGAGACTTCACTTTCTGAGCCAGAGGCTCCTCTCCTACATATGCACACATGCTTTCTCTTTTATCCCATCCAGTTCTGCCTTCCTTTCTTCCAAACCACAGATGAACTTCCCCTGTGCCATCCACTGCTTTTCCCAACAGCAACAGTCACAGGCTGGATGTCAGAGGCTCTGGGAGGTGAATCAGAACAGGATAAAATGTTCATCTCCTCATTGCACATTACAGATCCCTGAATCAGCTCTCTTTATTTTCACCAAACACTCTTTGTTCTTGGATGCTGTGGAAAGGGAAATAGTGCACAATGTTTGTATGGGAACCCCACACTTTGCATCTCATCCTTCTTCTCCTTGTTCCCAACGCATTCCCTTTTGTGATGGCTCCGCCAGCGGAGCTCTTGGCTCCTCTGAACTCTCTTCCACGATCCTAGAAGGTTTTTTCCTCCCTTCCTGGGAGATTACAATTAATTCAGTGCCCATCCATGCGTGCAAAAATTTAAATAATAAATCATCTCTCCCTGCCAGTGAACACCCATGAACAAGGATGTAAAGCCTCACTTCTTTCTGGCAAAGTGGGGCTCTGTCACAGCCTTACCATTAATTTTGTGCAAATGTGGGAATTGTGGACTGTGGGGGCTTCCCACCTGCCTGCACAACCTCCCCCCATTTCCCTGCTTGTTTTGGCTCTACTCCGAAGGAAATGATTGCTTTGGGTTTCTCCAAACGACAGGGAGGGGGAGCAGTGAAGCCCAGAGGAGCTGATTTGGGGTGAGGATTGAAGGGAAGAAATGGAAAGAGAGAACAAAATATGGGGGTGTGGGGAGCTAAAAGAGTTGGTGTGTGACCCTTGTGCACACAGCCAGTGTGCTAAACTCTCTTCTACACCAACGTAAAAGGTTTTTATCCTTTAACTAACACAGTGGTGAGAGGTTTATTCAAGTAGAAAATTTTTAATTGCATTCTCTTGTAGTCAAATATTAATGGAAGGACCTTGTACAAATAAAAGTGAATAATGCAACAGCTTAGCTGACAACATTGTTTCACATTCATTGCAGATTGTGAACCTTCATTAAAATGGATTATTTTTGCTTTGGAGATTTAACCAGCAACATGACTTTCCCCTCTCGCTGGCCCTGTTATGCCTGAGCCCACAGAGAGCTCGGTCCAAGGAGGAGCTTGCAAAATTAATTCTGAAATAAGAGGCTGAAACTTCCAGGACGTGAATTCTTCCCATCCCTCTGGCTCGGAGGAGAGCTTGGCACGGAAATCATTAGGCAGGAGTTTCAACATAGCCCGTGATGGGGGAGGGCTCAGGGGAGGTGAGCAAGGCAATGATGTGCTTGGGAAATGCAGGGAAGAATATGAGCAGTGACCTGTTGTAAAGAAAGCCGAGCTTATCCCAAGGCCAAGGCCTTTGCTCTCGGTCAGCAACTCTACCAGTTGGGTGGGTCAGCTGGTGTTTCTGATCCAGCCAGAGCAACTTGAAGGATGAGGGCACGTCTGTGGCTCAGCCCAGCACTGGGCAACCAGCAGAAGGAACTTCAAGGAGAACCACAGGATGGAGCTGGGTTTGAACCATGTGTCCCTTCCTGGTGAGCAGGGACAGTGGGAATAGGGAGTGATAGGCACTGGTAAGTGAGGGCATTGTCTCCCAAAACCGCCTCAGCTCCTCTCAGTACCCTGAGCAAGGGGTACATGCTGATGCTCCCCTGCAGATGCCCTGTCCATGGCCCCAGGATGCTGTTGACATCCTCTGCTCAGATTGTAGATATTTCAAAGCATCCTTACAGCAGTATTGTCAGCCCTGTGCCCTGTTGTGCAATCACAGAATGGTTCCACCCCCTGCCATGGGCAGGGACACCTTCCACCAGCCCAGGTTGCTCCAAGCCCCATCCAACCTGGCCTTGGACACTTCCAGGGATCCAGGGGCAGCCCCAGCTTCTCTGGGCAACCTGGGCCAGGGCCTCCCCACCCTCACAGGGAACAATTCCTTCCCAATATCCCATCTATCCCTGCCCTCTGGCAGTTTGAAGCCATTCCCCCTTGTCCTGTCCCTCCATCCCTTGTCAATAGTC
>VYXB01008859.1:490217-516965 GCA_013397135.1 Pachyramphus minor | reverse complement strand
TGCTGCCCACGCTGGGGGATCAGCCTGTCACACACTTTCCTGTGCAACCACAAGGGTTTACCCACTTCCGGCTCTCCAGGCTGCTTTACCTGTGATTTCCCAAAACTTTGGTGCCTCTGAGGAAGCAATGGCCATGCTCCTCATGCAGCCTTGGTTCCCATCCCCAACCCCAGCTGGATGGCTCCATGGCCAAGCCCAGGCAGCTCCAGCAAAGAAACCAAAGCCCATCTGCAAGAAGGGTTCCAAGAATGACAGTAACTGTTTAAAACCCCTTCAGTATTTTGGCCGGGAGGTGAGCAAGGCAATGGATGTCCCAAAGCATCAGTTTTCTATCAAAATTCCAGAGAGATGCAATCCAGGCCCTCAGGTGGCCACAGCATTTCACTGTTTGTGGTCACAAATGAGCTCAAACTAATTTTCCCCCAAAATTTTCCCTGTTAATCTGCATATTGGGAAGCTGAAGCTGTTCCTGAGCACTCGCTGCGAATCTCTGCAGCTGCATGTTTTCATCCTGCCTAACCCAGGATTAATTGGGTTTGTAGCTGCGGCTCTGGAAAGCTCTGATGTCCTCACTACTGTTTGACTCTCGAGTTCCTTCGCAATTCTAATTTCTCACTTACATTTTGAACAGCAATTCCTTGTTATTTTTAGTCCTAAAACATTATGAACATAGAGGAAACGAGACACCTACAGAAGTTGCCCCTGTGCAAAATTATGAATGATTCAAAAGTGCTGTCGCAATTGCCGACATCTCCTTTTCTCAACAGCTTTGTAAGATTAACAGTGTGGGGTTGGCTTGCTCCAGAGCACTACAAAATACCTAAGAGAAATTAATTGTTGAACCCTGGATTTACCCTCAAGTGAATCAAAGATAAAAACACTGAGATCAGGGGATGATAAAGAGGAACACTCCCCCATACCCTGTGCAAAAGGAAACTGTGTTCCTGCCTCAGTTTCCCCCTCTCTGGGCATTAGGAAAGCAGAAATATTTGCACCAAGGGGGCCTTGTATCTCCTGCTGCTCAGCCTAGAAGCTTTAAAGGATTGGATCAATTAATTTGCTGCTGGTGGCTCACAGTGCAGGTGTTCAGTGGCCCCCGTGCATCCAAGTCATTGTGAGGCCTCTCGCTGTAGCTGGAGCTCGGAGGAGCCTCTGAAGAGCTGTTTGGTGACTGGGGGATTTATATTTGTACAATGGCCTCACTGTAGAGTTAGACGAGCTCCTGACATGGCAGTACTTATAGTCTATAAAACAGCAATTATGCTTGTTATTAGATCATCCCATTTACAACCTGAATCCTTTGCCTATGGTGCATGCAAAGCAACCCAGGGCCTCTCCAAACGCTGGGCTAATCTGTACTAATCCATTATGTAAATCACCAGGACAATAACCAGACACAAATGGTAAATGTCTTCCAAGCATCCGGCCCTCCTTAATGAAATTTGACCCACAAAAAATGATGGTTCGGTCTGCAGGTTGCTGGGAGAACTGTGTGGGAAGAACATCTGCACTTGGCAATTTGTAGATGCAGTTTGAAGCCCTGGGGCACCTCCTAATCCGAGCCTTTTCATGGGGCTGCTGCTGAATTGGTCCCTGCACATGCAGCAAAGTGCTTGGGCTCTTTGAAACAGGACCCCTGCCCCCAAACCAGGTAATTTTGAAGCAGCTGCAGTTGCCTTGGGGCAATGCTCTACACTCTGAGTCCTTCCAAAATGTGGTCTTTGTGAGCAGGACCTTGGGGGAATCTCTGGGAGAATAAAACTTGACTGGCACTGTTGTGGGTCATGAGAGAGTGTGTGTATTTTTCTTCCTTAAGACCACTTGTGACATCTCTGGGTGGCAGCAGCAAGTGAGTCGGTACATGAGATCCCAAAAGACAAGCGGAGCATGCTGAGAGCTGGAGCTCCTGACCTCAGGAAGAGCAGATCTATGGTCTGTGCTGGAAAACTGCAGCTGTGTGTCCATCCGGCCCCTGGACACAGCGCACTGGACATCTCTAGTGGTGCCCAGGTGGCTCTGAAGGTGTCACTATAGCAGTTTACCCAAACTGCTACTGCTCCTCGTTGCAGCTCTTAATAACACCATGGTTACTCCTTGCAGAACCTTTATTATGGATTCATCATTATTGATTCCTTGTCCCAGAACTCCATGCTGCAGATATTGAAGAGATAACGATGGGAGGACACTCTCCTCTCTTCCATGAGGTCTGGCACCAGTCCACGAAGGTCTGGGGTGTCCTTTACTTGTGTGACTTGCTCTCCCATCGCAGCAGGGAGAAGCAAAGCCACAAGGGGATGCCAGATAGACTCTTGTCTCTGCCTGGATTTCTGCTCCTTGGGAGAGAAACTGGGCTGTAGCAATGAATATTTTA
This sequence comes from Pachyramphus minor, assembly GCA_013397135.1. Lineage (NCBI taxonomy): Eukaryota > Metazoa > Chordata > Aves > Passeriformes > Tyrannidae > Pachyramphus > Pachyramphus minor. The sequence continues at coordinate 514,594 of VYXB01008859.1, read as the reverse complement.
AAATGTGGGGCTTAGGAATCTCAATGGCAACATGTTTTAGCAGCACGCTTCAAAGCAAACACAGCCATGGCTGTGTCTGTGCTCTCACTGTCTATCGGCGCTGCCGAGCTCTGATAGACTTACCGTGATCTGCAAGAGAGAGATGGGCTCTGCCTCCCCCTCCCCATCAGCTTTTTATTCAAATAAACCTTAGGATAATTACATGCAAAAGCCCTGTGCTACTGCAATGTTGATATTGCACATTTGGGAATCGCTGCAGAGGGGATGCATGTAGGCAGAGCCATAAGGACGGTGGCAGCTGGCTGCCAGGCTGGCACCGTGCGCGCCGCGCCAGCCACCGCCGAGCCTTGGAGCTCCAGACGCTTCCCACAGTCTCACACTTCCCTCAAACACCAAATTTCCTTCCGTGTTTGAGGTACCTGCCTGTGCTGGGCCCCTCCTCACATGCCAGTGGCTCTGCACTGGGAGTTATTTTAGGAGAACCCGCTGCAGTTTGCTCTGGAGCAGATGCGATGTGCTTGGGCAGACGGCACCAGAAGCTGCTCCGGGCTCATCCAGGCTGGAGCTGCTCAGGACTGAGCCACCTGCATTGTGCAGTCCAGCTGCAGCTGTCTGGGGTGTGCAGGGGTGGCCAGAGGAGCAGAGGAGACTGAGGGGAGAGCTCAGTGCAGTTCCAACTCCCTGGGCAGCGGCAGAGGAGGGGCAGGACTGAGCTCTGCTCTGGGGGGACCAGGGACAGCACCCAGGGAAGGGCTGGAGCTGTGTCAGGGCAGGGTCAGGGTGGATCTCAGCAAAAGGTTCTTCCCCCAGAGGGTGGTTGGCACTGCCCAGGCTCCCCAGGGCAGTGGGCACAGCCCCAAGGCTGCCAGAGCTCCAGGAGGGTTTGGCTGATCCTCTGGGGCACAGGGTGGGACTGTTGGGGCTGGACCTGTGCAGGGCCAGGGGTTGGACTGGATGATCCTTGTGGGTCCCTTCCTATTTGGCCTGTTCTGTGATGCTGTCATTCTGAGAACTTGCAAAAACATGCAATGTTTTCATAGGGAAAAGTGCCTCCACTATTTATGCTGCTCATCAAAAACCACCCATGAGGGAGGAAAGCTGCTGTGCCATAGAGGTGGAGTGGCCCAGGCTCCAGCTCTGCCTCCAGCCTCCCGCTGGGCGGAGGCTGCTCCCCTTCTGTGCAGTCAAGGGGATGTTTTGTCATCCTGGCTGAGCTGCATTTTGCCAGTAAAAGTAACTTTCATGCCAGACACAGCTTCTGCGATTTTTTTTTTCACCTTGGCCAAATTTTCAAATAATTCTCCTTCAGAAATAAATAAAAATAAAAATAAAAAAAAGAAGGGAATAAAACATGAAGAACCTCTTGGAAATAGTGTTGGAGGCTTTGGAGTTTTGAACAAAACAGGTTTTCTTAAAAAAACCCCAAAAAATGAAACCCATAAGAAACCAAACAAGCAACCTAGAACTCAGTTTTAAAATCTGTACGTTTTGGGTTTTTTGCAGATTATTGAAGTTTTGTGCCCAAAAAATGATGTTTTTTATTAAATGAAACTTGTAATTTTTTTCTCTCACAAAAGAAGCAAAAGATCCAAAGGAAATAGGGACAAATTATCCTGGAAATAAGCACTTGACATTTGCTGAATGGTTTTGTAATATTTTCCACCAGGAAAACAGGCAGATTTTCCTGTACATCTGCATGGACCCAGCTTGCAGCTGATCCACTTTGTCCTGTCTGTGGGTGATGAAATCATTAGGAAGTCCCCAAAATTGGCATTCAGACCAAGTTGGTTGCTCTGTGCAGCTGCACCAACATCTCCTCCACTCTCTTCCCTGTGCTGGGATTTTGTACCACCTTTGGTTTCTTTGTTGTGCCTTAATCAAACCATGTGAAATTGCTTTTTAAAAAAACCCAAAACCTACTTGGAGTGTTAATAGCAAAATGAACACAGGTAGGATTGTTTCGGGTATCTTGAAGACTTTCTCTTCCACAAATAACCCGTAGATAGGGGATGGGAGAAGGAAAAATCAAATTTAGGGTGCACCAGTCCCATTGAAACAACTGGAGCTGTAGGTGCCTGTTTCCCTTATCCCACTCCCCGTGGGGCAGGAATTTGTACTATTTCACAGAATTATAGAATCATAGAATGATTTGAATTGGAAGACACCTTAAAAATCAACCAGTTCCACCCCCTGCCATGGGCAGGGACACCTTCCACCAGCCCAGGTTGCTCCAAGTCCTGTCTAACCTGGCCTTGGACACTTCCATGGATCCAGGGGCAGCCACAGCTTCTCTGGCAACCCGTGCCAGGGTCTCCCAACCCTCACAGGGAACAATTTCTTACCCATATCCAATCTAAACCTACTCCCTGCCAGTTTGAAGCTGTTCCTCCCCTTTTCTGTCACTCCAGTTCCTGAGGAAGGATCCCTCTCCACCTTCCTTGCGACTATTATTCTAGTGACCTCAGCAGCACCCAGGTGCCATCCTGCCCATCTCCACAGCTCCCTGCCCTTCTCTCCCAACAGCTGTTCCCAGAGGTGGAGGGCATCTCACAGCTCCTTGTTCTCTATTAATTAACCTCTCAGTTTATAGCACAGTTCTATGGATGGAGAAATCATAGAATCAGAAATGAATTTGGGTAGAAGGGGCTTTTAAAGGACATCCAATCCAACCCCCTGCAATGAGCAGGGACACCTTCCACCAGACCAGGTGGCACAGTGAAGGTACTCTTAGAGTAACAGAATCATGGAATGGTTTGGCCTGGAAGGATCATCTACTTCCAACCCCCTTGCAAGGCAAACTGTGGATTTGGGAGGTCTGTGTGACAGTCAGCCAGGAGCTCACCCTGATCTCGAGGCTTCTGCAGGGACACCTTTGCTCCATCTGTGCTGGGAGCCCAGTGCTCTCAGGTCACACCTCCTGATGCTGAACTGGGCTTAGGGCTTTGGTGGCTTGTGCTTTGATCGATGCTTCAAACTGTGTGTGCCCACTAAATCATTATTGTGGTTGTTTTGCAGCTGTTCTGGGCCAATTTCAAGAGTTTCATGATCCCTGCTGGTGACTTTCCTAAAGTCCTGTGCACAGTTCCCCATTTGTAGCCGTGCAATTAACTGTAAGGAGATAAGACAGGTGTCACTAACATTTAGACGGAGTAGAAGGAAACAGCAATTTGCATAAATTAATTAAGAAACTGACCTCGTTCCCCAGTACTCCTCAGAGAGCAAGCAACCCCCCCCCAGTTTATTAAGTCAATACTTAGTTTGACACCTGAATCAAGCTTTACCCAAATCGAACGACAAAATTAATCCACAGCAAAATGCACCAGAAGTCCCTTCACTTCAGTCATTTATTTTTTAAGCTATCCCAGCAATTTATTTTTAAACATATCAGTACGTTATGTTCCATGACATTTCACATCTACAAAACACCATATGTATTGGCAAGTGATTACTCATTGAAACTGCCATATCATGGATGCAACTATCTCTGGCAGCCTGGATTTTCCCACCTCTTTTGGGTCTGTGCCCTTATTGTTCCATGGGCACTTTTTTATTGGGAAAATGGGCTGAGTGTCTGGTTTATCCCCCGTGAAAGATAGATTTGGATTTTCTGTGCACATCAGGAGACCACACCTTTGTTCTGTGAGCCCTGTAGGGTGGTGGGCATGGTCTGCTAAAATTTCGAGCAGCACTTTGTCATCGGAGGAGTCACTGGAAGGTGATGCAATCCCACCTGGCCCCAATATGCAGGCAGCAGGTCCTCTCTGACCTCTGCCATTCCCGTGTTATGCTTTCCATAGTGGAATTACAGCTACTCCAGCAAGCACAGCTTGAGGACATTATTCACTGCAACTTAGTGATGTTTTCAGAGCCATCCCTTGATGCTCACAACCCACAGGCAGTAACTTCAATAACAGAGCTGCAAACCTCCACCAGTACCTGTCTCATGGCTGAGCTGACAAGAGCAAATTGGTCTGAAAGATCAGGGTTGTGGGGACAGAGTAAGTGAGGGGTGTTGTTACTGCAGGGACTGCCAACATCTGTGTGGGAACACTGGAGCTGGGCTGAGTTCCTCATACATCACAGAGTTACAGAATCATAGAATGGTTTGGGTGGAAACGGACCTTAAAGCTCTTCCAGTTCCATCCCCTGCCATGGGCAGGGACACCTTCCACTAGCCCAGGGTGCTCCAAGCCCCATCCAACCTGGCCTTGGACACTTCCAGGGATCCAGGGGCAGCCCCAGCTTCTCTGGGCTACTTGTGCCAGGGCCTCCCCACCCTCTTGGTGCCTCCTCTGGACTCTCTCCAGCAGCTCCATGTCCTTGCTGTGCTGTTCCCAGGGCTGGAGCAGCTCTGCAGGAGGGTCTCACTTGTGGGGGCAGAGGGGCAGAATCCCCCCTGCCCTGCTGCCCACGCTGGGGGATCAGCCCATCAAGACCTCCTTCCTCTAGGAAGCTGCTGTGATCCATTTTCCCTCTGCAAGTAAGTCTCCAGGAAAATTGTTCCAAAGATAAACCTGGGAATGGTCATGGATTTGCCCCTGCCCTGGGAAGTGGCTGAGCAAGAAGTGTCCTCACCTATTGCACACCTTTGACACCTCCCCATCTCTGTTTCTGGCCCAGCTGCTGCAAGGGAAGAGCAGAAAACAGGAGTAAAGCACTTTTTAGCAAATCATCATCAATAATAGACAGGATGAAAAAATGAATCCAGGTGCTCAAAGACAGAGTGCAAAACGTAATTAAAAGCTACCCGTGCTGCTCTGACAGATGGTACAATACGTACCCTGCAAATTGTCCACGAACATTTATTTAATATCTGAGAGCACTGACTGCCAGCAGGCTGTGGTGCTCTTACTGCATCACCACTTCAGCAGTGACATCCAGGAAGAAAATCTCTGGACTGCCTTCTGATTCCCATAAAACCCACAGACCATCCCGTAACTGATGCGAGGAAGACCAGTTTCATATGGTTGTTGATGCAAATAGAGCATCCAAGGCATCATACTTTGCAAAGATATTAAAACTTAGCATGACAATAAGGTGGTCTGTTTGTAGGAACATGCTGTGGTATTTTGAAGTGCGATTTGCCGTCCTGGAGCAGAACAACATGTTCTGCAGCACTGACGGGAAAAGGTTGTTTAACCTGTTCCTTGTTCCAGGTTAAAAAAGGCAGCACAAGAATAACTTCTGTACATCCATCACTCTGCCTTTGTGCAGGCCATGGCAAGACTTAAATTCTTCTGATTCTCCACTAATGAACTTCAACCAGGGGAAGTGCTGGATTCTGCCCCTGGGATGGGGCAACCCCAGGTGGACGGACAGACTGGGAATGAGAGGCTGGAAGGCAGAGCTGGGAAAGGGCCCTGGGGGTCCTGGTGGGGCCAGTTGGCCCTGAGTCAGCAGTGCCCTGGCAGCCAGGAGGGACATCCCTGTCCTGGGGGCTCAGGGAGGGGATTGTCCCACTCTGCTCTGCCCTGGGGCGGCCTCACCTCAACATTGGGGCACTTTGGGGGGACACAATGGAAGGGAGAGATTGAGCCATTGGAGAGTGTCCAAAGGAGGGACACAGAGATGGGGAAGGGCCTTGATTTGAAGGTGTGTGAGGACACTGAGGGCACTTGGTGTGTTCAGCTGGAGCAGAGGAGACTGAGGGGAGAGCTCAGTGCAGTTCCAACTCCCTGGGCAGGGGCAGAGGAGGGGCAGGACTGAGCTCTGCTCTGGGGGGATCAGGGACAGCACCCAGGGAAGGGCTGGAGCTGTGTCAGGGCAGGGTCAGGGTGGATCTCAGCAAAAGGTTCTTCCCCCAGAGGGTGGTTGGCACTGCCCAGGCTCCCCAGGGCAGTGGGCACAGCCCCAAAGCTGCCAGAGCTCCAGGAGGGTTTGGATGATCCTCTGGGGCACAGGGGTGACTCCTGGGGATGGGGCTGTGCAGGGCCAGGGGTTGGACTGGATGATCCTTGTGGGTCCCTTCCAACTCAGCATATTCTGGGATTCTGTGTAATGTTCCTTCTGCTTCCAATTGTTGACACGTATTTATCCTTCTTCCATTTCCACCACCCTGCTTACAATTTCTATGTGATTTTTGCTGGCTTTGGTGAGGCAGCTCTGCAGCTCATGGGCAGCAATGCCAAGAGTCTGATGGTCCCTGGGGAGCCCCTGGGCTGTGCTTTGGTAGCAGCCAGAGAAGCCTCTTGTGTGGGGCCAGCTCTGCAGAGCAGTGCTCTGCAAATGTTCCTGCTATTTGTAATCAGCCGTGGTTGTCACACTTTGATATTTGTTCTTTATAAGCACTCCTGCAGAGCTTGCCAACAGGAATGTTTTCCACACAAAGATGCAGCAGCATGTGTTTCAGACATGAATTTTGAACTTATGAGTATTCCACGTTGGAAACCTGAGGAGTCTGATGTGATTAAGAAGCAGATCCACATCACATGGCTTGTTTGCAGTCAAAACAGTCCCAATTCTGAATTAGGAAAATCTTGAAGCCCGGGGGTGATCAGTTGGCAGCTCCTGGTAAGAAGTGTGTCCCCATTTCCAAGTTCACCCCGGCACTAATCCACCCCAACCCAGGCCAGCAGAGCAGGCAGCACAGTGCTCTGAGCACAGAGTTATTCAGCACAGTGAGTGAGGTTAATAAAACCCCAGACTGAGGAGGGGAAGGCTCTAAAGTGGAAAAAAAACTTTAATGCTTGCAGAAAGATGTTCTATGGAATCACTGCAGGATGCTGAGCCCGCAGGAAATGCTGGGGAAGGCCCAGCAAGGTGGTGATGGTTGGCCATAATCATGCCTGGGTTTAGTAGGAGGGAGATTTCTTGTCCAAGCCCACCCTGGAAGCTCCAAACCAAACTCCATGACCAGCCCTGGACCCCATGGTGACCCTCCTCAGAGCTTTTCTCAGTGTGTCTCAGTTATGCTACAGCAAAGGCACCATTTTCTCTGAACCTCCGGTGTGGAAGCCCTCAAAGCAGGAAAAACTACACCGTGCTGGGAAGAAATGGGGGAGAGAAAGACAAGCAATGTTCAGTAGTGCTGCTTGTGCCAGCATGGGAAATGAGCCCACTGTGCCAGTACTGCAGGAAGGAAAATGTGGGCTCTCTCCTGGGCACTTAGATCAGGTGGCAGCATTTAGGCATTTTGACAGGGAAAGGTCCTTGTGAGAAATACAATATGTGGGTGATATTTGGCAGAAGGGTCAACCAAGAGGAATAAGATCTCCTTGGTCACTGCTGCCCTTCCCCAGGCAGCCACAGAACCCACTGTGGTGCCCCTGCAGGGATTTTTTTCCCAAACAAGGAGTTTTTTCCAGGCAGTTGTCCCAGGAGGACACATGGTTGTTCTTACAAATGATCCTCACCTTTACTGCTGAAAATGATGCACATGGAGCAGTGACCAGGGAGATCAGGCTGGTACGTCTGTGTCTGTCACTTAAAATGGGGACACTAAGCATGGCAGAACCTTGATGTTGGCTAAAGCCATTGGATGTGCCTGGAAAGAGCCTGGAAGCGAGGCTGGAGTCTGCTCCATGCCCCTCAGAGGGTCCAGCTCACAGCCAGGTGGAAATTCCTGTGAATCCACAGCTTTTGGCACCATGGACCAGAGCCAGGGTAGGATCCCTGGCCTTGCTGACCATGTTCCAGTCCCTGGCATCCAAAATCTGTGTAGGTTGAGTTGTTCCAGTTACTGCTTTCTCTGCTTGTTCCCTGCATTCAGGTGCCTGCAGGGTGTGTGTACTCTGCCACTGTGCAGTGCTTGCAGCTCAGTGACCCCTCTGGCACAGGATTCTTTGGAGCAGGAGTGAGGGCAATGGATTGCCAGGGGAAGTGTTTGGGTGCATGGATGTGTAGGGACAGGGGCAAGGAATTACTCTGGACTCCTCCCAGCAGTTTAGGAAGCTGCAGCATTTCTCCTGTCGTAGAACACAGCTCCCAGCTGAGACACAGGGGCTCTACAGGGGCTGCTCCTCTGCCCTGTGTCAGGGCAAGGTGGGATGGAAAAGGGGACATCAGAGCTCTGTCACAGCCAAACCCCTGGCTTGGCTCAGCGCTGGCATTTGGCAGCTCTGGAAACGGTTTTGAGGACCTGCTGCCTCCCACATGCCCACCCTGTCACCAAGCAGAGGGGTCCTAAGCTTGACCATGATATTTGGTCACCCTGACAGAATCCCAGAATCCCTGAGGCTGGAAAAGCCCTCCCAGCCCATGGATCCCCCTGTGCCCCATCCCCACCTTGTCCCCAGCCCAGAGCACTCAGTGCCACAGCCAGGCCTTCCTTGGACACCTCCAGGGATGGGGACTCCAAACCTCCCTGGGCAGCCCCTGCCAGTGCCTGACCACCCTTTCCAGGGAGAAATTCCTCCTGATGTCCAACCTGAGCCTCCCCTGGTGCAACTTGAGGCTGGGTCCTCTTGCCTTTAGCACATGCTGAGCCTGCAGCCACATGGGGATACACTGCCAGGAACATGGAGCTTGTCACTCAGTCAGCACGTGGGATGCTGGGACCATCCTCATCCTCTGTCTCATTATTCTCTTGGCCACAAGACATGATGGGCTCTTTGCCCCCTGCCCATGAGCCCTGAGATCCTCTCCAGGCCCGGAGCCCCCACAGAGGGATCTCAGAGCATCCCAGCTGTGGTTGGTGAGCCAGCTGTGCCTTGGTCAATGCAAACCAGCTGCCTCTTCGTGCACATCCCAGCTCCACATCCATCTGCAGCTCGCTCACGAATGTTAGAAACACTGAGGTGGACAGAGAGGACAAATCATGGGCCATCATGTAGCTATTTCTCTTCTCTTGACTACTCAACAAATGCTGCCTTCCACCGTCTACCACCCATGTAGGACCTGTGAAGCTCCAGAGACCTCAGCACCACACTCATCTCACCTGCTGAGTCTCAGTAGCTCACAGACAGGTTGACTCTATGCAGAGCTGTAGGTACAGAGCCTTGGAAACAGCAACACAGACTCTCAGCCAGCTTAGTTCTGCGTTTCAGCCCCTGGAAACACCTGTAGGATGGAAATGTGTGGGAAAAGCTGACAGAGCTGCTCTGTTTGGCTGCTGGCACATACTTCTAATTAATTTCTTTGCTGCTCTTCCAAAGCAAAGCTCCTGTCCAGGATCAGTGCTGCTTTCTGCTAGAGCTGCTTAGCCCTGGGATTCCTGCCATGCTTTTCCTTGGCCTGAGGACCCCAGCAACCTCTGAGTCACCAACCTGGAGCTCCCAGTGGGGATCTGAAGGTGTGCTCGGCTCTGCTCTGGATCAGCCAAGCCTGGTGCTGCTTTCTGGGCCAAACGCTCTGGGAGCAGCAGCAGAGTGCAGGGAAAAGCTGTGGGACAGCCTGGCCTCTGGTAGGTGGGAGCAGAGCCAGCTCACGTGCCAGTCCCCACAGGAGTCACCCAAGGCTGGGTTGAACACTGTGCAACCATTGCAGTGATGGTCATTCCAAGAGGAACGGGGTCTGTGCTGCCCTGATAACAACTGCACAGCACTGGGAGAGCAGCTGGGGACACTCTGTTCTCCCTGGCTTGGAGGCGAAGTTACAAACCCCACTTTTTGAGGATCAAACTGATTACAGAACAGCTTGCTGGACCCAAAGTCACCCAGGAGTTTCCTGCCTTTGTGGCTTCCCACAGACACTGCACGAGGGAGGCAAGGTCAGCCTGGACCCTTTTCTCTGCAGGCAGAAGACCTTTCCTTTAGTTCCATCACAGCCCTTGACATTTTGTGTGTCCGGATATGACAGGGACACTGAGGAAGCCACCCAGCCCACAGCAGAGCTGCATGAAACACATCTCAGCGTCCTCATGAGCAGGATGTTCCTCATGCTACTCCAGGAAAAGTCGCAGCCGCTGTGTAGGAGGTACCAGTTGCTGAGAAACCACCTCCTCACCATGTAGTCTGCAAATGAGAGTTATTCTGAGATACTTTATCTAATGGTCTTCATCGTGAATACCCACTATAAAAAATGACTGTACTGGATACAAAGCTTCTGGCTACTCTGACTGTTACTTCTTTCCCTGCTGCAGGAACTCCATGGCTAGAGTTCTGCAATCAAAACCAATTTTTCCTTCTCATCTTGCTTTTCTTGCTTCCTCAAATTAGTGGAGTGGCCGTGTGCTTTCAAAGGAGCTGCCAGAGAATAAGACAACCCAGTTTTCCCCATTAGCTTTGCAGTGTGTAGGAGCCAGCCCTGGAGTGAGGCATCACCTTGGCTCCTCCCCAGCTGGGACTGTGGAGAGGGTAAAACTGAAGTTTTGCTCTCCACACACCACTAATACTTCATTTTACATGTTCCTTCACGAAGGCAACAGGGCAAAACAAATGAGCCTTGATAGCCTTCCCCAAATGAGTTCTCATCTTGGCAGTTTATCCCCCGTTCCCCTTCATGGGCAGCTGCTTCCCTCAGAGGGAGGGATGAGAAGTCTTGATTCCTGCAGGCAGGCAATGCTGGGTGAAACATCAGATTGTGGTGACACAGACAGGACTCTCCTGGCCTTCTGTCCCACAGCCTCCCACAGCTATGGCTTTCTCCGTGATGGAAAACTGTTTGTATGATGTGCTGAGACACCCATTCAGTCACAGCACTGAGGTGGATCTGCCCAGACATTTTCTCTTCCCTCAAGAGATGTAAAAGGGCATTTAGACTATTAAACCCAGCCTGTGGAGAACCACAATAACTAACTGTTCCAATGGAAAAGATTCTGGGCCAGAGAGAAAAGAAATTACACAGGGTTTGTACATGACCACCCCCTGCCCACCGATGGGTAATTGCTCCAGTTCAGATGGGACTGCCCAGTCTGGTGTTCACAGACCAGAAATATGACTGGGGGAAGCATTGCAGTAAGATTAAGCAGCTAAATCTACTCACCTGGTTCCATGTGGAATTGCTCTGGCAATGCCATAACTCTACCAGGATTGTGTCAGAAGCTTTGGGGTGATACAAGGAAGGGGCTCTGAACAGCATCATTGCCTCTCAGTGTGAATCTTATAAAGGGCTGTTCCCACCCTCCTTAGGGCGGGAGAGAGGGAGGCTCTCTCCTACCTCAAATTTAGGACTCTACCAGCAAGCTCCTGGTGGGTCTGTAGATCCCCACCCCTCGGACACACCAGCTGTGCAGTCAGCCTGGGACTGGGGTGCTGGTGACCTGCTGCTCTGTGCCCACACGTGTCTGTGGGTCAGGGGCTGCCTCAGCAGGAGCACAAGAACGTGAGGATGGAGCAGCTCATTCTGCTGTGCAGGCAGAAGGGCCAAGGAGGAAAGCCTGGCCCTGCCAGTTTGCCTGGAAAAACATCCAGGAGCACAAGCAGAAACAGAGCCAGGTCTTGGGGGCTCTGACACTTGTTTTTCCAACACAGAGTGAATCCTGAATCGGGAATTCCTGGAAATTTCAGGAAAACCTGAATCTAGATTGAAAGCCTGAATTGAAGCCTGTCTTTGGGGCTGACCAGATCTGGCAGACATCAATGCCTGGATTTTAACAACCATCTCACCTCAGAACCTTTCTCCTATTTCTCCTCTCCTGCTCTTTCCCTCCTTTCTGCGTTTTCCTGCTCTCACCCCCTCTCCATGTTTCCCTTCCCCAGCCCGGGCTGCAGCAGGAGCGGCAGAAGTGAGGTGGAATCAGCCGCCCGAATCGCGGAGCAGCAGGGAGCTGACACATCAATCACAGCTCTGCTGTTGGAATTAATGAGAGCGCCACAGGTTCGGGCTGTCACTCACTACCCTCACTTTGCTGCTTCCATATGGCTGCCAGCCGACAGCCTCACGCTTCCCAATCTCTGCCAATTACAGCCTCAGCACTCCCAACCTCCTCCTATTAGACTCACAGCTTCATTATTCTAATTAAGCCAAACAAGCTGAGCCCTCCCTTTTTCACTGGTGATGCGTGTCCCTCGCATGCAGCACAGCTACACTGCAGCAAATCCCCTCACTGGGGCATCTCTGGAGGGAAAAACAGCTGGACAATGGGATCATTGGGATGTCCTTTCTCCCAAACACCTTTCCAGTCCTCACTCCCTGGGGAAATGCCCCTGTTTGGCAGCAAATCTCTGAGGGGTTCTTTGTCCTCAGGGTAATTGCAGGCAAGGCTGGCTGATCTCAGCTGATCTCAGCCAGCCTGGCCTCCAAAACTAATTAGTCAGGGGATCCTTCAAAGCCAGATTGCATTTCCACCTTTTTTTTTATGTCTGCCTTCTGCCCCAAAGAGATGGGGAGAGCTGGCACTGCATGGGCAGGAGCCCCTTGGGAAGGAGGGAACATATCTCTCTCCTCTCCTGGTGAAAGGAGCAGTGGTTAGGAGGGTTTTGCCCTCTCCTGGGGCACTGAACCCCTAAATATCACCCCACATGCCCCAAATTTTGCTCTTATGCCCCCTAACTTTTTGCTCTGGACATCAAGTGGTCGTGAACCCAAAGGAGGGTTGGAGCAGCCGTGGATGGGGAGGTGGAGCAGAGCAACCCATGCTGGTAACTAATGCTCTGTGTAACATCTGGGGGGTTCTCCACCCTGCAAATGTATTGCTGGACACAGCAGGAGTGGGTTCGTCTGCCTGGGAGCCGGCAGGGGTGGGGAGCTGCAGGGAGTCCTGGAAATGGAGGGACACCCCTCCTTGCTGGAGAAGGAGCAGGGGCCTGTTCCATAATGCATCTGCTCCTCCATGTCTGGGCTGCACTGGCACACACGGGCATTCCCAGGGGTGTCTGAGCCAAACCCAAGGACAGCTGGGGCCACTGGAAAGGGTGACCTGGGGTGTGCCCAACGCAGCCCATGGGTGTAATCAGCCACAGGCAATCCCAAATCCCTGCCCTGGCTGAACTGGGGCAGCAACAGCATTTTACAAGACCACACCTCTCCTGGGGCTCTTGCTACCACGAGGTGCTGGTGGACCCAGCCCTGGGTGCATCCCCAGCTGCCTGGTGGGCACAGGGGCAGCAGCGGGGCCCTGGGAGGGAAGGGCTCCTCTGCAGGTGTCTCCCGGTGCCGCAGTCCCGGCGCTTGGGATTTGCTGACCTTTGAATCCCCTGCAAATTGTTTCTCTCAGCGATGCTCTGACGAGCACAACCAAGAGATGGAAGTGCTGGGTGAGTGCCAGAGCAGATCCTGGGCTCCAGCCGAGGGAGGGAAATGCCTCTTGCTGCTCGTGGTCGGGGGTGGAGAAACAGCAGTGATATTTCTCCATCTCTCCTCCCTCCCCGTGCTCCTGACACAGAGCAGCCTCCAGAAAAGCCTTTGTAAACAAGGTGGTGTTCTCTGCCTTAAGACAGGCTTTGCTTCTTCCCACCCCCTCCCTCAAATTTGAAGTTACATTTTTAAAAAATCTCAATCTCTAATTCCATTTTCCAAACAAGCCTGATGTTTTTTTTTTTGTAATTTCCTCGATGTCTCTTCTCCCACCTCAGCCTGAAGTGGAAGCAGGAGGCTTCTAAGGGAAATTTGGAATGGTTTGTGTCGCTAAAATTCAGAATATTTTAAAAAAATTCTAAAATTCACCCCAAAATTACTTGTTGTTCATTTAACGCTGCCTTCACTGAATGTTGGACTTGGTGATCCTTGTGGGTCCCTTCCAGCTCAGAATATTCTGTGATTCTGTGATCCACTGACTGCTCTGAGCTTCACCTCAGTCCCACATTCCCTGACTCCACCAGCACCTATAGCCCAGTTCTTTCCCATTCCCTGCCCTCCTGTTACCAGTATAGGATCACCACTGCACATCTGTCCCTGCCCTGCCATGTCCCCTGACCAACACAGCCCCAAATGGCATCGTGGTGCCACGTCCCTGCCCGGGCAGGGGGTTGTGTGGATGGGCCCCGGCACCTGCAGGGCTGGCAGAGCCCGTGACCCCGTGGAATTCCCGCTGCCTGGCAGGGGGATGGGGAGGTAAGCAGTGCAGACATGTTGGCTATGACATTGTTAGCATTTTCCCAATGAGTTATTGCCAGGTTAAAGGGTTGTGATAGTGCCAATATCCCAAGCTGGGTTATTGTGTTATTAATGTGCGGCTGTCGCTGACTATTAGCACTGTGATCAATCCCCGGTGACAGGGGCTGCTTAGCCTGTCACACTTTGTTTTATCTTCCATTCTTAGACTTTTACTAACTCAGAAATTGCTAATCCAATCTCCTATAACCCAGTTAGGGGAGGACATTGTCTGTGCACTGCTTAGACGGGGAGCTGGGCCCTGGGAGAGGACGTGCTGCTGGCGGGGAAGGGTTCTCAAGGGTGAGGCACTGCTTGGAAGGGACCTTAAAGCCCATCCAGTCCCACAAGATGTTTTCCTGAATAGGAAGTAATTCCACATGTGAGGGTGGGGAGGCCCTGGCACGGGTTGCCCAGAGAAGCTGTGGCTGCCCCTGGATCCCTGGAAGTGTCCAAGGCCAGGTTGGATGGGGCTTGGAGCAACCAGGGCTGGTGGAAGGTGTCCTTGTCCATGGCAGGGGGTGGAATGAGATGAGCTTTAAGGTCCCTTCCAACACAAACCATTCAGTGGTTTTATGATTCTCTTCGACCTCAAGATTGCCCATTTGTTGGAAATGCTGCATTTCCTTTAGTTACTACATTTCTGATCCCTGATTCTTGCCTTATCTTTTCATAGGAGAACTCAAGGCATCCAGAGAAGGAGAGATGTTGCATTTGTGTTCTGACAATCAGACACAGAGATCATGCTGACCTTATATTTGGGCCACAAACTGCCCAGAAAACCTGCTCCAACCACACCACATCCCACAGTCCCTCTATTGAGGCAGAGACATGAGGAATTGGGATTATCACATGAGTTTCTCTCATTCTGCCCATGGCAGTAGTTGAAGGTAGAATGAAAGCTGACAAAGCTGGTGGAGATGCTCCCTGGGGACACTTGGGGTTGTGTGGGGGTTTTGGGATAGAATTACAGAATCATTAAGGTTGGAGAAGCCCTCCCAGCCCATGGATCCCCCCTGTGCCCCATCCCCACCTTGTCCCCCAGCCCAGAGCACTCAGTGCCACATCCAGGCCTTCCTTGGACACTCCAGGGATGGGGACTCCAAACCTCCCTGGGCAGCCCCTGCCAGGGCCTGACCACCCTTTCCAGGGAGAAATTCCTCCTCATGTCCAACCTGCCCCTCCCCTGGCCCAGCTGGAGCCCGTTCCCTCTCCTCCTGTCCCTTGTTCCCTGGGAGCAGAGCCCGACCCCCCCCAGCTCCCCGCTCCTGTCAGGGAGTTGCAGAGCCAGAAGGTCCCCCCTGAGCCTCCTTTTCTCCAGGCTGAGCCCCCCCAGCTCCCTCAGCTGCTCCTACTGCTCCAGCCCCTTCCCCAGCTCTGTTTGCAAAGAGGACTGGACAGGACTGGTGTGTCTGGCCAGGGGGGGAAAGCACAGGGGGGATGTGTGGGCAGGGATGGGGTGTCCAGGATTAGGGATACTGTCCATGAGGTTGGAATAAAGCTGTTGGAATCATGCTGTGCACGGTGCACCCTGTGCTGATAGGAGCCTGGGGTGTTTCCCAAGGGCCCTGCTCTGGCCATGGGAACATTGTCATTCCTGCACAAGCTGTTCAGGCTGGAGAGCCATTAATTCTGCTGCAGTGCCTGCTCACACCGAGAAACTGCTTTTTGCTTCCTGGCCAAGACAGTTTTGTATCATCTCTGTGTGCAGCAACTGCTCCTCTGCCACGGTGAGCCCAGTCCTACGTGCACAGCCTGAAAGTCTGCACCAGTGCCCTGAGGCTTGCAAAAGGCATCTTATCAATAAATGATAATGATTCCCGAGCCACAAAGCCAACCAGCAAGTTCAGGAGCCCCAGAT
This sequence comes from Pachyramphus minor, assembly GCA_013397135.1. Lineage (NCBI taxonomy): Eukaryota > Metazoa > Chordata > Aves > Passeriformes > Tyrannidae > Pachyramphus > Pachyramphus minor. The sequence goes on along the minus strand of VYXB01008859.1, from coordinate 498,825 downwards.
CCTCCTGGCACAGGGGGAGAGCTCCCGGAGGACACAGTGGGGACTGCTGAGCACTGGGGCTCCAGCTCTGGCAGCTAGGAAGGGAGGGGGGAGGCAATTCCTGCAAGGCACGACCTGCCTGTGTGCACAGAGGTGTTTGTGTGAGCACTGAACTCCGCCGGGAGGGCAGGAGGGCGCTGTGCTGAGATCTAATCCATGCTGAGCTCGTCAGCAGGACCGGGGACACTCGTGGCCTTTTCTCCAGCTCCTTCAGGCCCCTCCACAGACCCTGAGTCCTATTTTTAGATTTTCATCTCTCGACAAGGCCCTATGAAATCGCTTTGGATGCTGCCATGGCCTTCCAGCCTGGTGTGGAAGTCCGTGGACCCCAGGTTCTCAGATCCCTCCAGCATTTCACAACCTTTCCTGTGTTGAACAATTTTTCTTAGTAGTGACCCCTCCATGTGTTTGTGTGTCAACACTTGGAGTGCAACCACCACACCATGGTGCTGCTGAATGTGTTCAGTGCAAGAGTGATGTGGAGCTGCTGGAGCAAGTCCAGAGGAGCCCTCTGGAGCTCTGGAGCCCTTCTGCTCTGGAGCCAGGCTGGGAGAGCTGTGGGTGCTCACCTGGAGAAGAAAAGGCTCTGGGGAGACCTGAGAGCCCCTTGCAGGGCCTAAAGGGGCTCCAGGAGAACTGGAGAGGGACTGGGGACAAGGGATGGAGGGACAGGACAAGGGGAAATGGCCTTAAGATGAAGGAGGTTAGATTTATATTGGATATTAGGAAGAAATTCTTCCCTGTGAGGGTGGGGAGGGCCTGGCACAGGTTGCCCAGAGAAGCTGTGGCTGCCCCTGGATCCCTGGAAGTGTCCAAGGCCAGGTTGGATGGGGCTTGGAGCAACTTGGGCTGGTGGAAGGTGTCCCTGCCCATGGCAGGGGGTGGGACTGGATGATTTTTAAGTTGCCTTCCAACGCAAACCATTCCATGATCCTATGATTATATCAGTTATTAGGAAATGGATGGTGTCACAGAAGCACAAGGAAACCCTTCAGGCCAGTGACAGCATCAGCAGGAGGAACAGGACTGCACATTTCCTAATGACATCCATTAGGAAATCACAGGCACATTCGATTCAAACTCCCTGAGTGATAAATATGTCAAAATAGTTACAAATTGTGCACTTGCAGGTTGTCAAAGTCACACATGGAGGAAAAGGTGCAAACTGCTTTGCAATTTGTACAATCTCTACTCTCAATATCCACAGACAGGAATATAAATGTTAAATATTCCAGGGAGGAAAAAATTACAACACAAAGTGGAGATCCATGGTCTCCTATAGGTGCTTGGTACACTTGGAAAAGTGTTTCTTTTGATTTTTAATATAATGATGATATAAAATCTAAGAATTTCACATGAAAGACCAAAATTATCACTAATGTATTTCTTATTAAGTGAATTATCCACTAGGCAAAGCATCTGCTGGATACCAATTTTTTCTCCCTGAACAGGCTTTCCAGCCACGTTTCAACCATGAGGGAGAATCACCTCCTTCTCCCAAGTCAATGCAGTAGTTGCATGAGTCCTTGGCTGCATTTTTGGGTGTTAAAAAAGACAAAAAGCAAAACAATTTAAAGAACAAAGTTTAATTAAAAAAAACCCAACCAAACCATGGGCTTTCTCTGTGAGAATGGGGTAAATGGGCCTGTTGGGGGAGAGATTCACAGGATTGAGATGATTCAGGGCAGGTTTTGATGTGTCTTCATCCTGCTCTGGGTGGAGCAAAATCTTCTGTCTTGTGGCAGGAGATTCCAGCGATTTCTCATGTTGGAGAGAGAAAGATGCCGGCCAACCTTCCCTCCTGCAGGAAAGCACCATTAATAATCCATCTAGAGAGTGCTTTTCCCTGCAAAAATCTGCTTGTAACGACCAGCAGCATCTGACCAAAAAAAGCAATCAGGAGCCAATCCCCCCCTGACCGAGGACATTGTGCCCAGAGACCTTCCCAGCCCTGGGGAGCTGCTGCTGCCTGTGGTGCTGAGGGAAGGGTGAGCACACCTGGAGCTGGGAAGGGATAACAAAAGGGCTTTTTTCCCCCCCAGATTCTGCAAGGTCTACTTAGGAAAAGAGCTTATGTGTCAGCCTTGGTGTCACATTGGGTGTGACAGGGCCAGCACGGTGCTTCAGTCTGCAAACAGGGCTGAGCATAGTTCAAGCACCCTGTGTTCCTGCGAGCTTTTAGATCAGCTTAAACTGTTTAAGCAGCTGCACTGCAGTTTAAGATTAAGCTGGTCTTTTGAGCAATCTAAGCAGTTTAAAATACTCTAAAGGCTTAACATTATAGCCAGTTTAAGTTGCTGTAGGGGCTTAAAGCAGTGATGTGCAGCCAGTATCTTAACAGGGTTTTCCACAAAATGTGTCTTTATAGCCCATGATAAGCCCTATGGATCAGGGGATGTATGTTTGCATAGGGCACATTCATCTCCTGCCTCACAGGGGCTTCTTCCTGACCTTGCACATCCCTGCTCACGTGCACATTCCTGCCTCTTTGCTGGACCATGGTGTCTGTGCCAGCTAGAGAACCCTCTTCCTTTCTCCTGCACCATCCTCTTCCTCTCCCAGATGCACCACAAGGACTTGCTTCTTCAAGGGAAGGGAGAAAACCAGCTCAGCTTGACCAGTTCCAGAAGCCCTTTAATGAGGCACCCAAACCTGGTGAAGGAAGGAGACACCTCCTGCATGGACTCTGCAGGCTGAGCCCAACCAGGGTCAAACAGGAGGCTTTGGAGCAGCCAAGAAGAAGGGAACACTCTCTGAGAGCCTGGTTTTGCTGAGTCTCTAAACTAGGAGCCCTTGGGATGCTGTAGGACTGCCCTTCAAGGACCACAGAGGATAAAGGAGGCTTATGTTGCTTTAACTCTGCCTTATGACTTACTATGGCCTTAAGGTCTTGTGTGACACTGAGGGTTTAAGGTCTTACCCAGCTTTAAAAGTGGCTTAAATGCTCTCTCACCTTTCATATGGGACACAGAGCTCCTGGTACACGTCAGGGGGGTGGCAGGACATCCCTCATGGAATGAGTGCTTGGCTCCAGAGGTGCCACCCATGAGGGTCCCTGCAGCACGACCTTTGGGGTCTCGTTCCCGTGACCACACGGTTCCCGCAGGATGCAGGGATTGGCAGGGTGGGAAAGAGCCCTTCCAGCTCCACAAAGTCTTTTACCAAAGGCAACATCATGAGCTCTGGACATGAAGAGGTGAGGGCAGTGGTCTCACCTGGGGGACCTGCACCTCACTGCCACACATGATCAGGAGCATCACAGGAGATTTTCTGGATCAAACAAATTTCAGGCGTTCTCTCCTCGGTACCTGGTGGAATCAGAGCTGGGATAACCCTGTGTTTCTGACAATAACCTCTCTCTAATGCTTTTTAGGGTAGGACACTTCCCTATAGAGACATTCATGGTGTAGGTGCAAGCTGGGCTTTGTGATGCTGTGCTTGGTGCTCAGATGGGGGGAAATAACCCTCAGAAATATTTTAGTGTTACTAAAGTCCTGTGGGGTGGATGCATCCCACCTTTGGGAAAGAGGTTCAGACCCCAGGATCTCACCATCGCCTGGCTGGACTTTGCACCCTCCCGTTGTGGCTGGTACTGGCATCACCTCTGACCTTTCACCCTACAGTGGTGACACCCTCCAGCTCTGAGATCCCATAATAATGCAGCGAGACAGACAGGTGCTTCCAGAGCCTTTTCTCTTCCTGCACTGGAGGTGTCCAATGCCAGCCTGGTGAACTCACTGTCCAGAGGACCACCTTCAGTTATGGGGACAGCCCAGGTGACTGATGGACAGCTTCAGACAGCCACGGCCTCTGGGCTTGTTTTGCTGCCCAGCACTCAGGCAGATGAAGCAGATTTCCCTTGTCCTGTCCCACCTCGGTCCCAAAAGGGGCCCAGGAATCTAAACTTGGGTTACTCCACATCCTCCCCTTCAGAAAGCAAAAGTCAGCCTCAGAAAGCAGCCGGGTGTGGCTTTAGAAACGCAGCGCTGGGGGAGGTTCCCGCGGCCCGGCCCTGGCTCAGGTCACGGCAGGAGCAGGCGCCGGCTCGGTGCGGGGAGGCACAGCCCGGGGTGCTCCAGGGCCAAGCTGGGAGCCACTGTCACACCAAGGGCTCTGCACGGTCTCGCTGGACATCGGAGGTGACAGGTGTCAGCTTCGATCCAGCAGCCAGGGAGCTGATCCCCAGCTCGGGAGGGAGCACCACTCCAGGGCCAGGGCACGAGGGAGGCAGTCAGTGTCCAGGCTGCCTCATCCACCTGCAGCTCGGGGACTGCGGGCGCTCCTCGTGCCTGCTGCAGTTTTTACTTTCATTGGTGTGCAGCCCCTCCCAGGCCCTCCCAAGGAGCTGCATCAATCCTGGGATGCAGGATCTTGTGAAGATGGAATAATGCAACTGATAACATTGTGCACTAAACATCAGAGAATCATTCAGGCTGGAAAAGCCCTCCCAGCCCATGGATCCCCCCTGTGCCCCATCCCTACCTTGTCCCCCAGCCCAGAGCACTCAGTGCCACAGCCAGGCCTTCCTTGGGCACCTCCAGGGATTGGGACTCCAAACCTGCCTGGGCAGCCCCTGCCAGGGCCTGACCACCCTTTCCAGGGAGAAATTCCTCCTGATGTCCAACCTGACCTTCCTCTGGTGCAACTTGAGACTGTTTCCTCTTCTCATGTCACTAGTTGTCTCTCCAAGCTTAGCTCTTCAAGTAGGATAAGGAGCACCAGGATCCAAGAAATCCCTTTTGTTTAAGCTGATGGTTCCCATCAGCTGCTGAGGCTTCTTGTAGAGGCTGATGACAAGAGGATTTGTCACTGGTTGGGTTCCTCTCTTCCTAAAAAGTCAGATGAGAAATTCAGGCTGAGACGCAAATTCACCACTTGATGAGGTTGGTGATATCCATTAGAGATCCTCCCATACAGTTCCCACCTGAGGAAGGATCATCCCTTCAGCACACTGGACTTGAAGGGCTGCAAGCCCCACAACCAGCTCTTTGGGATGTGGGCACAGGACACACAGCCTGGGCAGCTCCAGGAATGGAAATTCCATGGGCAAAAGTGCCTGTGTGCCTCTGCAATGGCTGTCTGGATTGCACAGGCTGGATGTTACTTCCCTTCCTTTTGGGCAGCTCTGGACTCTGTAGAGGGTGCAAAATTTTCATAAATACCAGAGCCCTGCAAATCCCCCTGTTTTGCCAAAGGCTGTGGGTGAGTTTGTTAATTCTGCATTCCTGTGTCCTTCCTACCAAAAGGGAAGCGACCAAGAGATCAAAACAAAGCAGCTGTAACCCAAAATTGCTTAAAATGCATTTCCAGACTCCCCCTTTTTTAGAAACACAGAATCTGGGCCTTGCAAATCTGCACCTGGCAGGGGCCTTGTTTAGTGTTACAGCAGGTGAGGGGAGTGGCCTCCTCTGACAAATGCCACGTTGGGTTTTTCTACCCATCCATTTCTCCTGCATATGGAATTTGAGCATGGAGCTCCCGGCCCAGCAACCCAGCTGTGCTATCCCACAGTCCTGAGAGAGGCAGCTGAGTCAGGCCCATGTGACTTAGACATGGTTTTAAATTAATTGCACTGTGAGGTGCATGGAGGCCCTCAGAGTCACTCATATATTTTGATTTTTCATGCTGGGATGTCACTATTCAAACTGCTACACTTGGAAGTGCCCATAACATATATATTAAAAATTTGTTATCTAAATAAAAGGTTGTGTTTCAGTTTTTAAAGAAGTGTTTGATAACCATCATTTTCCCTTCACTCTGCTAATTTGGCCAGCTGAAATGAGCAGCTTTTGTGCTGTGAGCAGTGGCAGAGGCTGCACAGGAACACTGGGAGCACCTTGCAAACCAAAATTGCTCTTTCAGGTGCCTCAGTGTGGGTGGAATTTGGGCTCCTGTGATTTTAATGCTGGTCTTTTTAGCAAATCTGGCTGCACCTTCTGGATTTTCAGGGCAGCAGATTCTGCTTGTGAGTTGTGGTGTTTCTCAACAGGATCTGGCCACCTCTGGACCATTTTCAGCCCTTGGAGGGGCAATGGGGTGTGTCTGACATCTTGTTGGAAAAACCCTGCTTAATGAAAATATTTTGTTTGTATTTCAATTCTTTTTCTGTTCTGTTAAACCAATTTAAGCCAAATCCTCGAGAAATACTTGGAAAAACAATATATTTATCAGCGATTTTGCACAAACCCCTACCTGCAGTGGGCAGAGAAAGCTCATTATCTGCTCCTTAATGAGTCATCCAGCAAGTCAAGGGAAACTGAGACTAATAAGATGCCAAAGCTGAGCAAAATGAAACACTTCATTTTTCAAAGGGGAAAAATTTGGAAGGGCTCAACAGAACAGACACAGAAGGGCTTCATGTGCTCAGCTCTACAAAACTGCTTTCCAGGCATCCAGCTGCACATCCCACCTCACCAAGGGCTGCCATGGGCTCAGTGCTCTCTTGCCAAGCGAGACATTGTCCTGGAGGCCTGGTGGGTTGGTTGTGAGGGGAAGAGTAGATGGTGTGGCTTCCTGAGATATTTCCAGCCTGTTTAGTGTCACTTTTATGATTTAACTGCCTCAGATGAGCCAGGTCTACCCAAATCAGGCTCAGAGAGGTGCTCTGAGACTAGCTGTCCTTGTGCCCTTGCTGGGGAGGAGGGTGAGGAGGATTGGGTTGAATGGGAGTGCCCACTAAGTCACAATGATCCTGGTGAGAAGTTTTTCCAGGTGCCTGAGTTTTTCCATAGATGTTTCACCCTGGACACTCCTTGCTGCATCTTCAGGGACCAACTGGATCTTGATGGAGCTGCAGGACATCTGGGATTTGCCCAGAGAAGGTACAGACTTTGCTGAACCTTTCTCCTCAGCTGTGCTGCCAACACAGGTGACTCTGCATCCTTCCTGCCTCCTCCAACCCTTCATTTCACATCCCTCTTTCCCATTTCCTGAACCCCAGCTGGCACCAAGGACCTGCTGAGTGAACGGAGTCACCCAGGTGAGTTTCCCTAACTGGGAAGGTTCACCTCTGCAGTTGTAAAGGCAGAAATACACCCAGTGGGTGTAAATGCAGAATCTGGGCATCTCTGTGGGAGTTCAGGGTATCCCAGCATCCAGTGTCTGCCTCTGGACCAGAGACACGTCCCCAGCTCCTGTGTCCTCTTCCTCAGAGATGGTTCACACAAATGTGCTACAACATTTTTCAGGTGAAAGCTTCATGAATTGTTTGTTTCTGCACTCCCTGCCACCTCTACCCAGCTAAGTGCAGCAGTCAGCTGTGGGCAGCTCTGATGTCTTCTTGCTTTTAAAGAGCTTTGCCCCCAAAGCTTTTCACTTTCTGGCTCATCCACCCGACCACCCCCCCTGCACTGCACTTCTCGTGACCCTGTGGGCTGGACAAGAGACACCTTGTCAGGAGGATGTGGCTTGGATGTACAGTTACTCTAATGATGCCTGAGCCACTGACAGAGGTTCAGCCTCACCCTCAGCAGAAAAGGACCATTCTGACCTCCCAGGTGCTCTCTGACCCAGCGGGAGGTGATTTTCTGGGTTCCTGACCAATTCCTTGAACAGCCTCCCTTGATCCAGCATTTACCTTGAGGACAGGCAGGGCCAAGGGCTGAAAAAGGCTGGTGTAACCCATTCCTACTTGTTTTGTGATGCTGAGGCTCTGTACTGGTCCCCTGTGCAGAGCTGAAACCAGGCTGAGGTGCAGGGTGTGAGGGGCAGCTGCAGCTCGTGCCTGCAGCCAAATGCAGCACAGACCCTCCCAGCTGGCAGCCTCGTGTGAGGGGGACCTGGTGCTCACAGAGCAGTGACACAGTGGGGACAGATACATAGATGAGGAAAAGGGCTCAGAAAAGGTGGGTACTGAACATGCATTCCCTGGTTCACCCACCTCCCTGCTCTCCCTCAGTCCCAGCCATTGGGTTTATCCCTTTGGAAACCCAAGGACAGGGAGAGATGATGCATCCCAGGATATATAGGCAGGAGGTATTCCTTGGAGCACAGGTGTCTCCCACATGCATGATCTATATCTCACAGGGGAGCAGCAGCTTCACTGAGGGGGCAGAGGGGTGATGCTGCCACTCCCTTCCTGCTTCGGCTGCTCAGCTGCACCCTGACCTTGGGATGGACATTCCCATGCCTTGGCTCTGGGTGTGAGGTTTCTCCACAGCCCTGCAGGTGCTGGCACCCACCTCCCCCTCTCAGACACACAGCAGTGCTCAGCTAGAACAGGCAGTAATGATGAAGTGTGAAAAAGCTGAGTGTGAGCCCATCCCTGACCATGTCCAGTGCTGTCCTTGGCTTATTGGCAAGCTGAGAAGGGTATCTGTTATTTTACTTTTAATCTAAGCACATGTGCCTTGGATGTACAGACAGACTGGGAATGAGAGGCTGGAAAGCTCTGCTGGGAAAGGGCCCTGGGGGTCCTGGTGGGGCCAGTTGTCCCTGAGTCAGCAGTGCCCTGGCAGCCAGGAGGGACATCCCTGTCCTGGGGGCTCAGGGAGGGGATTGTCCCACTCTGCTCTGCCCTGGGGCGGCCTCACCTCAACATTGGGGCACTTTGGGGGGACACAATGGAAGG
>VYXB01008859.1:437405-490087 GCA_013397135.1 Pachyramphus minor | reverse complement strand
TCCTCTGGGGCACAGGGGGTGACTGTTGGGGCTGGGCCTGTGCAGGGCCAGGGGTTGGACTGGATGATCCTTGTGGGTCCCTCCAACTCAGCACATTCTGGGATTCTGGGATTCTATTCTGTTTGAGCACCCTCTGGCTGGACAGAGCACAGACATGAATGCAGCACCCTCAGACCTCCCCAAACATACACAGATGTCCAGCCATTCATGTGGGAGTGCACACACATGGAGATCCACATCCTGCTGTGCCCTTGCCTGCTCCTGTCTGTGTGTGCAGACACCTGAACACAATGTGGGCACACAAACAGATACACACGTGAGTACTGAGGGTGGGGAGGCCCTGGCACAGGTTGCCCAGAGAAGCTGTAGCTGCCCCTGGATCCCTGGGAGTGTCCAAGGCCAGGTTGGATGGGGCTTGGAGCAACCTGGGGTAGTGGAAGGTGTCCCTGCCCATGGCAGGGGGCGGGAATGAGATGGGCTTTAAGGTCTCTCCCAACCCAAACCACTCTGGCATTCTCTGAATACACACACACTGTCTTCCCCACGGGCAGTTCTGCCCTTGTTCACCTCTGGCTCCAAGCACAGCCCTTCACCTTTCTAACAGGTTCTGACACCTGGAAATTCATGGTCCCCTCCAGGGGCTGTTGGGTCACCATTTCCCCCCATCCATGGTGTCAGGCCCCACTGCATCCTCAGCCTGTGGTGGGTTTGGCATGAGGTGGGTTTTCTCCCTGTCCCTGCTGACATGGGATGCAGTTGCCATGGCAATCCATTGGCTGAGGTCTGTGAGCTATCCTGTACAGGACAGCCTCCCCAGAGCCTTCCCACCCTTGATGGACAACTCCCTGCACGTCTGGCTGAGGGAGAACCCTCAGGGTTTTGCACCACTGCAGCACTTCTTGTCACTATTTCACCTTCAGCCTCTGGTGTGCTGCAAATCTGAGACTGCAGAGCAAAAATGCAGGGTGAGCTAAGGATGGTCATTTTTTGCTTCCCAGAAATGTTATTGAGATATTATCTGGCAACATTAAAAAAAAAAGCAACAAAGGAGCAACCCCCTGCAAGCTGTGCATTAAAAGTGTTTCTGAATCCATTATATAATTACTCTCTGTCATTAAAAGGATCAAAGTTATCCTGAACCATTTGAAAATGTGTCTGGAGATGTAGCCCATAAGCTTTGTCTCATAACAGACATTTAATAGCTAGGTGATTAATATGAAAGTGCTTCTTCCTTCAAATATCAATATTAACTTGAACTTTGCCTTAAGTAGATTTGAGCCTATATTTGAAAAAGTATATTGGTTAATGTGTTAAATAAAAATCAGTCATTCCACACTGTAATCTTTTCCTTTGACTCCTTTTCATTCCTGTCCCTCAAGTAATGGCTTGAGCCCATTTTTCTGCCCAGGGATGTACAAAGGGAGCTGTAAGTCACCTGCAGCCTGCAGAGCTGAATTCCCAATTCTTGAGGCAACAGAGCAAACATTGGGCTAAGAACACATGGGCTGAAGAGGTTTGACACGAGTGATTAACAGAGCTGGTTCATCCACAAACACATGTGGATCAAAAAGAAGACTGCAAATATTTCATAAGGAGAGAAGGGGCTAAATGAACCGAATAAAGTGTTTGCTGAGACTTGCTTGGCTGCCTGGTAGTGAAAGCTGCATTTCTAGGGCCCAAAGTGGCTGTTTTGTTCCCTTTTCCTTTCAGCAGAACTGCCCCAGCCGCAGGACCCTCGCTGTGTGCTGCTGATTGCTTGGTGTGATATTTTTCTCTGTACCACTGGGCTGTTATTAATGAACTGCCAAACATGAGGGAAAAAAATGAAGCCGAGTGTATCTGCATAGCTAAAGAGCTGCTTTCAATTTGCCTCAGGTCTACAGGTTGCTCAGTTTATTTGTGAGGACAAACTTCCAGCCTCTTGTTCTCCAACAGGAATTGTGGTCAAGAAAAAGAGGTGCTGCAGCAGAGAATCAGGTAAAATATGGAGAGAATGGAGAGAAAAAATTACTTTTGACCATTTCAGGCAAATTATTGAAGTGGGTAAAATGAATCCCTCTGCATCTCCTGGCTCCAGAGGAGGCTGCAGGGCTGGGTCTGGGTCCTGGGGGCTGCAGAGGAGGTCGGGCAGTTTTCTACAGGAGGGAGGAACAGCAGCCAAAGCCCAGGGCTGGCCCCTCACAGGGCTGGTGGCACCCAAGGAACCAAGGCAGCTTGGCATTGGCAGCATTCTGCAGGAGAACATGGATTGCATTTCCAGGAGAAACGCTGCAGGGAATAAACACCCCAGCCCTGATTCCTGGGGAGCCTTCACTGATGGGGAAGGACAGGGTGGGCCATGCAGCCTCTTGGGAGAATTTTAGGAGATTAAATTGGCTGCCATCAGTACATCAGTTTAATTTGGGAAGGAAATGGGTGCTCTGCGTTAATGATCTGAGTGGAAAGATGTTATTCCAATTCCCTGGATGCTTCCACAGTAAAACAAGGAGTACATCTGGGGAAGGAGCACCCCTGAGCATTCCCCTGTGCTGCCCCTGGGGGTCCTGGTCAGGTGGGAGGGCAAGGTCAGCCCCATCCTACCCCACCTGATACCCCAGGGCAGCAATCCACGTTCTCACCCTGAATTTCCCCTCATTCCGTACCTGGAGTACTGAGGTGGTACCAAGATATTTGCTCAAGCTCAGGGGGCTGGGAAAAGCTTTTCTGCTCCAGGTGTCTGGGGAGGCAAAAGGGCAGCCACCAGCAAGGGCAGCCCAGGTGACACCTTGCTGGGGCCAGGCTTTGCCCAACGTGTTGTCACTCAGAATGTTGGCCCAGAATACCCAAATCCCAGAGGAGCTGAGGTTGGAGGACACCTCTGGAGATCACCTTGTCCAACCCTCTCACAAACAGGGTCACCCAGGTCAGGTTGTCCAGGGCCAAATCCAGGGGGGGTTGAAATATCTCCAGGATGGGAACATCATAACCTATTGGGGCACCCTATGAACTCCAAGTGTTCAACCACCCTTACAGTAAAATCTCCTTACACTCAGACAAAATGTTGCCTCTTATCCTGTCACTGGGCAACAGTGAGAAGCTTTACTGACCTCCACAGGGCTCCCACCATTTCTCCAGCCTGATGTCCCTCTGAAAGACAATCTGCCCATCAGGTATATCACAGAATTACAGAGTGGTTTGGGTTGAAAGGGACCTTAAAGAACATTCAATCCCACCCCCTGCCATGGGCAGGGACACCTTCCACCAGCCCAGGTTGCTCCAAGCCCCATCCAACCTGGCCTTGGACACTTCGAGGAATGAGGCAGCCACAGCTTCTCTGGGCAACCTGTGCCAGGGCCTCACATAAGAATTTCTTCCTCATATCTGATCTAAATCTCCCCTCTTTTGGCTTAAGGCCGGTCTTGTCCCAGGGAACAGGCACCTTCTGCTCTCACCCACTGCTCCTGTTCTTCCCAGCCATGAGTGAAAAAACTTCCATACTGAGGAGACAGTGACCTTACTGGAGATGTTTTGTGCCTGTACAGCTGCAGCAGGGTCCTTCAGATGGTGGGTTCCTGCTGGGGCAGGAGCTGGTGTGATGCCCTTCAAAGAAAGTATCGTGTTTATCCAGGTTTACAGGACACAGGGATCAGCTGCCTTAAGCTTGAAGCTGAAGAGCATTGAACAGCCTGGCATGTGCAAGTGCTGTAATTCCCACAGGTCCAGGGCATTTTGGGATAAAACCGGGCAGTCTGGGTATAAACCAGTCTAGTGACACCTTCACTGGGATCCCCAGAGCATGAGAAATCTCATGGCTGCAATGCAAAGGCAGAAGATGCAAATCCATTGCCAGAGGAGCATGCGATGGGAGTCAAATGAATAATTCCCATGCCCAGAGAAGGAACTCAACAGGTTTGGGAACCTCTCCTTAAATAGGGCTGGATTGAGCCCTCGTATCTCTCGTGGGGTCCAAGGTGGGCACATCTGGTCCTGGGAAAGGAGATGACATTCTCAGAATGATCCTGGATGAACCAACACAAGAGGGTTCAGGAGTCTGGAGAGCTTCCCTAGAGAGGGATTTCTGCACCCAGGATGTGTCAGAACATGCCAGATGAATCCTGCCAGCCTGGACTCCTGCAGTTGAATATGTGGGGACACAGGAACTGTGTGGAGGCAGGGAGGAATGTGCCCTGGGTGCTGTTTGTCTGGCACATTGCGACTGCGAGTGCAGTAATTGAACCGTGTCAATAATACACCAACAGAGCATTTCCACCAGAAAATGGCATTTAAATGGCATTTTGTTGTAATAAAGAATTTCCATGGGAATACATTGATTTCAAGGAAATTTAATTTTGGGGGGGAAAAAAAAGCCAAGAGAAGACATTTTGTAAGCTGTGAAAGCTCGGGCACCTCTATTGCAGTAAATACATCATTCGTTACTCCACAATCGACTTTATTTCTCAGCTTATTCAGCATCAGGCAGTTATGGAATTTGATGGAAGCTGTTAGCTAATATTCAGCCTCGACTTTTGGCAGCTATTTCCAGTGTGGAGGAAACTTGCAAAAGAGTCAGATATTTCTGGTAGAATTCATCTTCTATGCAAAAACACGGCTGGGAGTGACACTTGCCTTGAGCTCTGGCAGGACGGAGATGCCACCAAGACTTCCAGAGCCTCTTTCCCAGACACGCTGCCCAAACTCCTCGGTCTTTGCTTTCTCTGAGCAGAAGGCTGCACAGTGTTGCTTTGGCCACCCTTGGCTTTCTGATTGTTTCTGTTGTGCCTCCCCAGCCCCAGAGAAGCCCCCAGCCCTCTCAGATAAAGCACGAGCCCTGTAGTTCTCCTGGGCCCTTAATTAGTTCTTGGCGCAGCCCCTGTTTTGGGAGATCATCCCGTTGCTTGTGTGAGAGAAATTAATTCCTTCCCTGCTCGCTCTGACTGAAGGATGGCAGCAACTCCCAGCTTTTGGAGTGCTCTCCTGACCATTCACAGAGCAAGAAGGTCCTCGTGCCCCTGCGTTCTCCAGGCTGCAGCCTCTGACCTGCTCCCAGATGTGCCACTCCGGCCGCTTCCAGGGATGGATGGAGTCTTTCTCTTCCTTCAGCAAAATTCAGCAGAGCTGGAAGAACATAGTGCACAATCTGGGTGCTCACATAAGATTTTTAGGGAGATAGAAATAAACCACGTCTGTAAACAAACAACCAAAGCTGCACATAAACACCAAAGGTGCTTGGTCCACCCTCGGTCAGTGGGATTCTGAAACTCTCATCCAAGGAAAACAGATAAAGACTCCAGCTTTGAAACCACCACAGTCCCCCTAGACCATGAGAAAGGGCAGCCAACATATCTTGGCCATCAGGATTAGAATAAGGGGATTACTGCACCTGCTAAAGTCTCTCTGAACTTCAAAGGCTCATAGCACACCATATTTTTAAACGTGTCTCAGAGTAATTAAGCAAAGCAACTTTAAAAGAAAGGCATTTTGGCAGTCTGAGAAGCTCCTGTGGGGGCTTCCTTGCTGAGGAGAAGGTTGGCCTGATCACAGCAGGAAGGCAGGTGTTTTACAGGCTCCCTGCCACATCCACATCCAGCTGTGACACAGTCTGCCAGGGCCAGGCTTGGGAGCTGGAAAAGCCCCCACAGCAGCTGATGAACCCACCACCCCTGACAGCAGAATTAAGCTCCTGCTCCAGCCTGGTGCCTCATCCTGCAAAGGGTGTTATCCCCTTATCCAGGTATGGGGGTGAGGAAGGGGCCAGCATTCCTGCAGGGCTGGCAGATGGATGGATGGATGATGCTGGAGCCCCTCTTACCTACATCCACAATGTGCTTCTGCATGGATCAAACAGGGGCAGGAGCAGCCACTTGTGATGGACACGTGTCCCAAGCACATTTTGAAATCCCTGGAGATCAGGATCACAAGTTCCCCATCACTTGTGATCCTGTCCCTGCTGCTGCTGCTGCAATGCCAGAACCTCCAAATCCCCCCCTCAAGCGTCCCCAGTCTAGTGCTGAGATGCAGTCCTAGGCTGAGAAAATGGCTTTTCTGGGTGATTTCTGATTTCCAGCCTGTCTTCAGCATTGCAGCAGGTAGAAGCAGCATCCTGCTGAGCTTTCTGTGACTCACTGTGCCACCCACTTCTCAAGGAAGGGGAATGTTTCGTCTTTAACAAGTGAGCCGAGCACTGGAAATTGCTCGTGGAGTATTGATTGGTGTCCAGACTGCAGGGAAAAGGGATTTTCAGTCATTATCTGGAAGATGTCATAGCCATGAGACTGATCTTAAAGCAGAGCAGAAATAGAAGTTATTCCTCTTGTTTTGTTTGGGGTTTTTATTTCCTTGGTATTGAGTTCCTGGGTAACATTTACAGGATCAAACCTGCTGTGGAGGGGGAGGGATTGAAAATAAGCATGAGAACACATGGCCAGAGAAAGGGCTGGGAGCAGAAACACCAGGACTTCTTATCTCATGTGGTCCAAATGACCTGTGTGGGTGCCACGAGATAAGGGGTTTCTTCTTCTAGACCCAGTAAGAGCAGATTGGTGCAACAGGTCCCCCAGGGAGCAATCCTTCCATCCCTCTCTCCCTCCCTCAGGAATGAGTCATGGAACGTTTGTGTCCGGCTCCCCAGCCTCTCCCAGCTCCTTCCCAACCGCTCGCCTCGTTCCAATTAGGCAAGAAAAATGTGTGGAAATGAAAGGAGCTGTTGTAATTTCCAGCAGCTGTTAAACTCCTTTGCTCTGCTCCAAGATGGTTGAATTTAAATTGATCTGGCTGTGGAACCCACGCTCAAGGCTGAACATCATCACTTAGTGCCTCACAAAACATTTTGGCCAAAGCCCAAAGGCCAAGAATCACTGCCCATGTGAGGGATGGGTCAGAGGAGGGGACTCAGCAGCTGTAGTTCCTGGGCAAGGCTCCCAGGAGGAAGCATTTCCAGGTCCTGTTGGCAGAGGTGAGCATTTCCAACTGAGCATTTTCACCTCTGCCTGGTCATTTTGCTGGAAACGTGGCACTTTTTTTAGGATCTGGTTTGGATTCCCACCAGAAGCCTGCTCAGATATTGCCTGGTGGCTGGCATTTTATCCCAAAGGTCATGTTCTGGGTGACTACTGGAGAAACACAGGGACACAGGGTCTTTTCATAGTCCCCTGGTCTTCAGGAGAGACCCAAATCAGGCACGAGTAACAGGCAATTTCCAATCCCGTAGCCAGGAGCTTTTGAAATCCCAGCATGTCCTTACAGTCTGAATTAGGGGGCTTAGGCAGAGCTGGACAGCTTTGTCCTGCCTCCAACCCTGTCCCTCACAGCCATCCTGCAGGATTTTAGGGTCTCTTCAGAGCTCCCCAGCTCTGATCTGGCTGGAACACTCCATGGAGCGATCAGCAGGGATGGGTTGCAGGTACCCCTGGAGCTCAGAGCAGCTTTAGTCCTGCAGGTCCCCTTCGTTCCCAGCATCCCCAGGATGTCGGAGTTCCCTGAAGCCTCTCCAGCCCCAGCCTGCAGGTCTCACATCTCAGCTTGTGTTGCTCAGTGCCTCTCCCCAAATATCCACATCACCATCCCCTGGGAGCAGCTCGGGGTGCCCGACCCTCGAAGCTCTTCACCCATCTCCACCTCTCTCCACCCAAATGCGCCATTTCCCAAAGCACCCTGGCTTGCCAGTGACTTCCCTCTCTCCGAGCTGCAGTGCAGATTTGCTGCTCACGCCCTGGGGCACATGGATTCCAAGCCTCTGCATTTCCCAAAGCACGGAGGAAACACAGCCTTGGCGTTTCTGCAGCACCCAACGCCCTTCCCGAGGGGCAGCCAGGCCTTGCAGCTCGCTGCCAACCAGGTGAGACTGCCAGGGCTGAACAGAGGGATGGGCAACCTGCCCCTCCCTCCCTGGGCCCTGCCAGGGCAGCCTTCGGTGAAATATCAATATTCCTTGCTATCAAAAAAATAAATACAACCTAAATGTGCCAATTCCTCCCCTGCACGTGCACACCCCCCAACTCACACTCAGCCACACGATCGATCTCTGTTTAATTAAATACTGGCAATGACTGTCACGTGGGGGCAGTTCTGCTGACTCGGGCACTTTGGGATTTTTATGCATCTATTTCTGCTTTGCTTTTCCATTAACTTATTTTTCCCTTTGTAATAAGGGGTTGTCAGTGTAATTTATACAGCGGTGCAGGAAGCACGGGCAGCCCGGGGAGCCATTCACAGCTTGCCAGGGATAAACACAATTACACATTTTTAAATGTCAGACTTCAGGAGAAAGAACGGAGAAGGTAAACTATATAAATCGCAGAGAGAGAGAGAGGGAGATGCTCTCTCTTTGAGGAACAGCTTCCCAGGAACTCTCCAAGCCCCCACATCTGTGTCCTTCTGCATCTCTGAGGTGCAGAGGCACAAAGGAAGGGCCACAAGGAATATATAGGAAGTGACAGTAGCACCTGTAATTTCCCATATTGAGTGCTTTAAAAAAGCAACGGTTAAAGCATGATTCCCTGGCATGTGTTCCCCCCAGCCTGTCCCTTCCTCACCCACTGCAGGCCAGATGCACAGGGGAGAGCCCCTGCTGCTCCCTCTTCATCTCCCAGGCAGCTGCTTTGATCTTGTATGCGATTAAAAGAGGATAGTTCAGATGGATTAAATGAGAGCCACTTATATAATCTGTTTAAAATTCCAGTAGCACATATCCAGAGAAGAGGAGAAGGAGAACAGCCACCAATTCCCACTTGTTTTGCAAGCTAGGTGGGAGCCTTTCCTGCTGTTTCCCCACTCCTGGGGGGCTTGGGACATTGTAGGAAACCACCCACAGGTGACAGGGTGACCTTATCGTTGTGAACCATGATGGATATCTGCTGGAAGGAGAGAGGAAAACTGAAGCAGAAAAGGGAGGCTCATTATAGCCAGGTCCTATGAAGGAGCAGCTGTTTGAGCTCTATAAAAGCTGATGGAGTGATGGGGGCTGGTGTTTTGGGAAGATGTTGTTATGGTAGAGGTTGTTGGCTGGGATAAGTCTCGTGCCCTGAGTCTGGAGCAGGTGGAATCCAGAGCAGCTTTGCTCCTGCAGTTCCCGTTGGTTCACAGAGTCTCCAGGATGTCTGAGCTCCCTGAAGACATTCCAGTCCCAGGCCACAGGTCAGCCCACGTCTCAGCTTGTGTTGCTCTGTGTGTCTCCCCAGATATCCACATCCCCATCCCCTGGGAGTGACTCAGGGTGTCTGACCCTTGTGGCTCTTCACTCATCTCCCTGAGCCTCCATCTAACTGTTGTATTTCCTAAAGCATCCCAGGTTGTTTTGGGAGGCAACGGGATTTCTATTTCTCTGTTTCTGTGATTTCCCCCCTTCCTTGGGTGGGAGAAGGGAGTAGGTCAGTAGGGTCTCCTTATCTTATTCTCTCCTTATCTTATTCTCTTAGTCTGGATGGAATGGAGGGTGAGGAAGGACCTACAAGCAGCAGGGTGGGGCTGAAAGTCTTGCAGAGGTAGGAGAGAAACTGGAGTTTCTTGTTACTTGGAGTTTCTTGAAGGTTGTGGAGGAAGGAAGTGTAGCTGGTGGGCTCACAGGGCCCCACAAAGAAGCTCTTTGAACATGGAGATGCTTTTTCCACTGGGCTGGGAATATCTGCAGCAAAACAAGGTGGGAGATAGAAAGGGGTCAACTCTCGATGCAGGGAGAGAGAGGGAACCTTGAGAACAGAGCAAGTTGGTGTCTCACCTCAACCCTTGGATGGTGCTGCTGACAGGAAGCCACCAAAACAGGCACAGTCCTGAAGGATTGGTGGGAGGGTGGTTGTGGAAGTGGGCACTCTTTCAGAGGGGGGAAGAGGGGAAGGTAGAGGAGAACTGGTAAAGCCAGCGGATGGGAATCAGCAGGACAGGGAGGAGCCCAGCCCCTACAGGACGGAGTTACTGATCTTGGACCCGTGGACAGACACTTAGTGAGGTGGCAAACACATTTGGCCAGTGGCTGGAAGGTGGGGGTGTGAGCAGGGAGTGCTGGGGAAGGGGAAGAACACAGAGAGGTCCCTTCCCACAAGGCCTCTGTAGGAAACAAGGTGCAGCCCTTTGGCAGAGGGAGGAGGTGCCTTGCAGTGGGCTGGAGGTGCTGTATGGAAGTGTTTGAAGGAAAGAACTGGTCTGGGAGTGGAGTACAAGGCAAATTAATGGGTGATGAGGCTTTTTGGCCTTTCTGGAGGCTGTGGAACATTTTTGCAGGAAGGCTGCTGGGAGTATCAGAAAAGATGAACTTGTAGCTATTTGACCTTGAAGGACGCTGGTGTGTTAGACTGGATTGACCTCAGGAGCACAAAAGCCTGCCCTCTAACCTGGCTTTGGAAAATGGGATGTCAAGGGCATCTCAGGTCCTGCAGTTCCGTCCCTGTAATATCAATTTGGGCTGCAATTTCCAGGGTAGTGTTTCTTTACTAGGGCCATGCTAGTGAGTTATTCAGAGTCTGTTTGACATCTAAGTGTTTCAAAGGGTGAGGGCCAGGCATGGATAAGCAGGACATCTCCCAGAGATGGCTGGAATTCATTAGTCTGATGGTTTCATGCCAGGGCAGGAAGATGAAATAGAGCTGTGGTAACATTGCAAACTGAACTCAAGTTACTTACTAAGTTCTAAAGGGTTTAACAGAGCTTCTGATGTAGTCAAACTTCAGTCTGGATGCTGGTTATGCACAGAACAGCTCATGCTTATGTAAAGGCAGCTGTGAGTGACACCCAGGTGCTGATGAGAAAGTGCACCAAGGGTGAGAGAACATTGTCTGCACTGTGGGTCACAACGGGGCTCCCCAGGGACTGCAGGAGCCTTTCTGAGGTGCCAAGTCTGAGGCAGGACCCAGAGGGATGGCACTTCTGACAGGAGACTTGCAGTGAGTTTTTCTATAGCAGAGGCTGGGATGATAACTGGGCTCTGGTGTAGGTTTTAAAACCTCTGAAGGCATTGGAAGGGGCAGGGAGGCTGTTCTTGTTCCAGGTGGACTGTTTACAAGCCTTGATAATGACCCAGCAGATGTTGATCTTCCTTTCAGGACAGCAGGGGGTATAAGGTGTTGCTTGCACAGCAGTGGGAATTGGGCTGGGGACAAGGCTGATGGTAAAGAGACCCAGCACATCAGCCTGAGGAAAGCCTTGAGGTTCCACAGCAGGGAGAACTGGTGGGGGTATTTCTCCTACACGGTCTGAAGAGCAGCAGTGTGTTGGTTATATGGACCAGCTGGGGGATGAGTGGTACCCACGGCTGCACTGAGGGGGCAGTGGGCACTGCTTGGTGAGACCTGGCTGGCTCTCACAGCATGAGAGGTACATCACACTTGTTAGGGCAGCATCTACATCTGCTGTCCTTCACTGGGGGTGTCTGAGTGCAGGTGACAGTGGAGGTCCTCTTTGGTGGGAGACAGTGACACAGTGAAGAGGAAACACAGTGATGTTGATAGTGTTTTTGAGACTTCAGGGTGTTCTGAACTAGTTGGTTCTAGAACTGAGATGTGATCACAGGAGGAGTCTGTGGTGGTCACACGTGCCACAGAAACTGGGTGAAGTGGAAGGTGGCACTGCCCAGTGCAGGGGCTGGGCATGGATGGTGTCATGGTCTTCTGCCCACATTAATGGGCCCCTTGCTCCCAGCTCTGGGCCCAACCCAGCGAAGGGCAGTCGTAGTTGTCCCTCTGGACCAAGGGAAGCTGCCAAGGGTTTTACCTACGCTTAGATCCAGGCAGTAGAAGATATAGGGATGAGGGAGCATCAGTTGCTGTTGAAGGATTACATATGGAGAGGAATGGCCCTTCTGGAAGGATGGATGCTGCACGTTAGAGGTGACTGTGGGGGTTTGTGGAGGAGGACTTGGACAGAAGGCTGGTGTGTCTCCATGGGATGGCACAACTACATGTCCCTAATGGAGAGCTGTGGTAGGTCAGACTGGCTTTCAGATGTGAGCAGGGGGAAACTGGGTTCACAGAGTTCATAGAGCAGAGGGAAGGTATTTGCATGGGGTGAGGGGAGATCTGGGGTCCCTGACAGCTAAGCTGAGGAGCTGCACACTGGGGGTGAACCTCTGGGGTCCCTCTCACCCTCTTGCTGCTGCCAAAGCTCTTTGCCTCTAACGAAGACCTGATGGTGCCCCCGGAGTTTAGATGCCAAGAGACTAAAGAACACTGAACACTGAACATACAGTTCCTCAGGAACTGCAGTGACAGGGCAAGGGGTGATGGATTCAAACTGGTAGAGAGTAGGTTTAGATGGGATATTGAGAAGAAATTCTTCCCTGTGAGGGTGGGGAAGCCCTGGCACAGGTTGCCCAGAGAAGCTGTGGCTGCCCCTGGATCCCTGGAAGTGTCCAAGGCCAGGTTGGAGCAACATGGTTTAGTGGAAGGTGTTCCTGCCCATGGCAGGGGGTGAGATTGGACCTGATGGTCTTTCAGGTCGCTTCCAACCCAAACCATTCTCTGGTTCAAGACGAGCACAAGATGTTTTGAGGCGAAGCAGAGAAGAGGTATAAGATGTGCAAGCTGGGACAGCAGCTCTGAGGGAAAACTGTTTCCCATCACTGAGAGTAAACCAAGAAATTATTTATCATTTGGCCATTCAGAGCTGCCTGAACAGCCAGCCCTACACTCCTGAATGCCTCTCCAGGTGCAAGCACCTCTTGAGCTGGATGCTTTTCATGACTCTGCTGTTCAGCCTTGAGAGAAAACTCCCCAGTCATTAAGTTTAGGACCCTGCTGGTGAAGAAGAAAGTGATGTGGGATCACAGCAGAGAGCAGAGTGTCTTTAATGAACAAACAAAGCAGTAACTGTGACCAGAGAAAACAAAATGCTGGTCCCAGACAGCTGAGGTTTCTAGACAAAGAGTTTACTTGAGTAGGAAGCAAGGAGTCTGTTTACAGAGCTAATGCAAGGATGAAAGGGAGAAAATGAAACTAGAGCTTTTTATGGTATTGCTTGAGGAAAAAGACAAGGAAACAATGCTGGCAGAAATAAACTTTGAAACACAAACAGCTGGTACTACAGTCATCGTAGCTGGACATAAAGCAAATGAGACTGCAGAGATGTCTGAAATTGGGTTTGCTGTTTGGAAGCTCTGGCATCTCTGTAAACACAGAAGGTTTCACAGTCACTTGTTCTATCCTTGGACTTGACTCTCACTGCAATAAACAAAGCCAGAGGTGGCCTGAGAACGTGCTCTGAAAGGCAAAAATCAGCTGAGCTGTCTAGGGAAGGGCTGGAAACACTGGGGCACCAAGGCAGACAAGTGCAAGTGCCCCAGGCAGTGGGAGGTGGGCTGGAAACATGAGTATCTATTGGATGCAGGGAAAGAGAGAACTCACAGGGACAAATATATGGTTTGTGTGGTGGAACAGTGGGACCTGGGAAGGGACAGCTTCAAGTCCTGTTACCTCAGCAGCCCCAGCAAGTGGAGGGGCTGCAGTGGAGGCTCCTGAAAGCCTCTCTGCTCTGTGGTGCTGTCCCTGGCTTTCTGAAGGTCAGTCACTGGACTTCACACAGGCTGAAGGTCAGGGCTGCTGATCCCCCTGAAGGTGCTGTCAGATGCTTTCACTGGATTGAGCTACTTTATCTTTTATTTTTATCAGCAGCATGGCAAAAACCACCCTTGTGAAGTGACTGGCCATTGGCTTGGGTAGGCAGTAAGCAAAACTAGTCTGATATCTCCTTTAAACCTAAGGAGTTAAGTCTGGCATCTCCTTTAAACGGTGGAGTAACCACTGGTGACTCCAAAAAGATATTTTTCCATTTAGCTACTCCGTACCTGTCAAACACATTTAAGTTCCTGTATTTGCCACCTGGAATCCCAAGAAAACCTGAATTGCATCGCAGTTGTTGGGACTTACCCCTCTCCCAGCTGCTGTGCTTCAGTTCCAGTCACAGAAGATGCAGCTCTGTTTAAAAGGTGCTTGTTGTTCCGTGACTGATGTGGCTCCAGGATCACGAGCAGCAATATTAGCCTGAAGAAACTAATCAATAGTTGAGATCATACCAAAATACATTCTGAATTCAACAGGCAAGTGCAGCCTGTCCTTTCAGAGCCTCAGAGATTTCACTGCTTATCTCCACCAGGAGAAGCAGGGAATAACTTTTTCTAAAACTCATTCTGAGGCCAGCTCAGGCCTCGCCACCTAAAAACAGTAAATGCCTCTGGTTTGTCAGGAGAGGTTTTTGTGTGCTCAAACGTGCTGCACTTTTGAAGGAAGGCAAAGGACTTGTGTCTGGGGACTCCCTTCTGCTCTTTTATCAAAACGTTCCATGTACATAAGCCTGACCTGTGCCCAGAGGCCTCCAGGTGTCCTCCAGAAGCTGTTGCTGCCAGGATGATTGAGTCCTGAGGGCAAGCACTCCACCCTCACCTCCTCTGACATGTGCTGCTGGTGCTTGGCTGCTTCCTTGTGGTGTTTTCCGAAGGGTTGGTGGCAGCCTCACCTTTGCTCCCAGAGTTAATGTGCAGCTCCAGCTGTTCTTGGCTTTCCCAGTCTGTCGTCTCCGTGGTGTTTTGTATTCTTTCAAATGCCTGGGCCTGGACTGGAACATTTTCCCTCGCTGTCTCCAGAGCTGGCAGGCTCAGGAGCTGGTTCCAGCTGATTAGCTTTCCCTGCCCGTTTCCTGCACATTCTTTTTTCCTTTATGGCCACCAGGTTCTCAAGGCCTGTTGGAAGACAACAGATGTTTGCTGAAATGGACTTCAGCCCCGGCTTGTACTTCCATTATTCAGCATTTGCTTAGGGGTGAGGGTAATCTAAGCAAGCACAAAGGAGAATATTTCACTTATCCCATTGGATAGTGACATTTTCATAGAAAAATCATCCTTTTCAGACTTATTTTGGGCTCTAATCCCAACCTTCAAGATGTTTGTAGCTCCTTCCAGGCTAAACCAGACAATTTAATGAAGATCCTCTACAGGGCAGCAGCCAGGCCACTAACGAAAAATTGAATAACATTGGACAGATGTGCTTTGCAAAAGCCTCCTTGGTGTCTTTCATTCTGACAAAGAGTCATTCACAGCTCCTCTGAAAACCCAAGTTTTCAGCAAGTTTTGTGCTCGTGTTGTACGAAATTCTCCCCAAATGTTTTCCACATCTGTATATTTGCATGTACGAGTTTGCTGAAAGATGGTCCAAGCCTCCATTAAAATCGGTGGAGAAGGTATCATCTGCTGGTACTGCTTACCCTGCTGCCTTTAACAGCTGTGATAATCAAGAAAAATGAGATTCAAAGACTTCAATGTGGAAAAAGTCCATAGTTGACTCTTTTTTTCTGAGCAGCATCTGCATCAGACTGTTAGAAAAATGAGTATAACTTTGCAGAGAGAATTCCTACGGAATACCTCATTTTATTTAACCAAGAAATCTCAAGAGACCTCTCCTAAGAAGCCTTCAAATATCTGTGTTGGGCATTTAATAGTTATACATCCTCTCAGCTCTCACACCAAAGTAATTTTCTTTTCTCCAAATTTCATCTTAATGGTGGTTTATAGCATATGTTCACAGTGTTATTCATTAGCTCCGGGTAAATAAACCTAAAAATGAGGAGAAATCCTACAATAAATATGAGCAGCAAAAGACTGGCTGAAGAAAAATTTGAGGAGAAGTGAAAGAGGAGAATTTTTTTTCCCTACTTTGGCCATTAGTGTGTTGTTTGGAAATCACTCAGCCATTCTTGTTTACTTTTACTGACAGGAATTATGTGATTACAGCATATTACTATCCCAATTTCTGGCAGAAAGGCTGGTAGAGGACACTTAGGTGAGGATTATGAGCAGAAAGCTGACTGTACTTTTGAAAGCTAAAATGATGTGTGAGCATGGTGCACTGCAAGAGGGTACTCACATCTTCTCGGATGTCCACACAATAATGTGCCACTTTTGTGTAAAAAGTCAGAAATTTAGACTTTAACTGAGGAGTTGTGGAGGTGTTGGTGAGAAGGAATCTCTGACTGCTTGGAACAGGACCACTGCTCATGTCAGATCAGGTCAGGGTGTTGTCCAGTCAAGTCTTGGAAGCCTCTGGAGGGAGTTCCCACCATCCCTCTGAGCCCAGCACCTTCCTGGGGCTGTGGATTGTCCAAGGTCCAGCATGTGCCTCCAAGCTGTGATGTCCAATATCATCTGCCAGCTCTGGGAAGTGTCTCCATCTTCCTGCCTGTCCTTCAGGTGTGTGAAGGGCACAGTTAGATCACCCCTGAGCCTGCCCATGCCCAGACCTGTGTTCCTCAGCCTTCCTTATGCAAAGGAGAGGACGTGGAAAAGGAAAGCATATGGACTACATGGATTGTAATTCATCACCACTGACCCCAATCATCTCAATGGCCTCTGTTGGCTCATTTCCACTTTTCCCATGTGACTCTTGAACTTGGGGCCCAAAAGTGGTCGTGGCTCGAGGTGTGGCCTCCCCCAGCACCGAGCAAGGCGGGGGGGACTCCTTGCAGCCTCCTGGCCCTGTTCACCACAGGCAGGATGAGCTTTGCATTATTCAGCAGGAGTGTGCTGCAGGCTTGTTTGCCCTGGCAGCCCCTCCATCCCAGCCTGGCCTGGTACCAGGCACAATGACAATCCACACAACTTTGCACTTCTTGTTGAACTCTGTGGAGTTTCTGTTGGCCCCACGCTCGGGTTTCTCAAGGTCCCCCTGGACTGGAGCTCTCCTGTTTGCTGTGTCAATCATCCTCTCTCATTTAGCAGTGCCCACAAATTTGCTGAGGGTGCTCTCTGGCTCATCAGCCAGGTAGCTGATGAAGATATTGAACAATATCAGCCCCAGTATTGACCCCCGAGGCACTCTGCTTATTACTGGCTGCCAACCAGATGTTGAGCCATTGATTACCACGCTTTGAGCCGAGCGGCCCAGCCAATTTTCAAGCCATCTAATAGCCCTTTCATCCAGCCAGTACTTCCTTAGCTTCCAAATGAGAATGCTGAGGGGAGACGGCGTCAAAAGCTTGATCAACCTGGCTGTGTTGAATTAAGGCCAAGTCTGAGGTTATTAAGTGAAACAGCAGACATGCCTCCACAACCAAATGAAGGAGTGATTGCAGTGTCTGCTGCCGTAGCCATGCTGGCTCTAGGGCACAGGAACAATAGCATTAACATGGGTATTAGCTGCTGCTAACAAGCACAGTAAAAGCTCCTGAGGAATTACACTTATGAGTGTTGCTTTCGAGCAGAAACCCAAGTCCAGGCTCCTGCCTTTGCACAGACTCACAAAATATGCTGAGTTGATCCCACAAGGATCATCCAGTCCAACCCCTGGCCCTGCACAGGCCCAGCCCCAACAGTCACCCCCTGTGCCCCAGAGGATCATCCAAACCCTCCTGGAGCTCTGGCAGCCTTGGGGCTGTGCCCACTGCCCTGGGGAGCCTGGGCAGTGCCAACCACCCTCTGGGGGAAGAACCTTTTGCTGAGATCCACCCTGACCCTGCCCTGACACAGCTCCAGCCCTTCCCTGGCTGCTGTCCCTGGTCCCCCCAGAGCAGAGCTCAGTCCTGCCCCTCCTCTGTCCCTGCCCAGGGAGTTGGAACTGCACTGAGCTCTCCCCTCAGTCTCCTCTGCTCCAGTTGAACACACCAAGTGCCCTCAGTGTCCTCACACACCTTCAAATCAAGGCCCTTCCCCATCTCTGTGTCCCTCCTTTGGACACTCTCCAATGGCTCAATCTCTCCCTTCCATTGTGTCCCCCCAAAGTGCCCCAATGTTGAGGTGAGGCCGCCCCAGGGCAGAGCAGAGTGGGACAATCCCCTCCCTGAGCCCCCAGGACAGGGATGTCCCTCCTGGCTGCCAGGGCACTGCTGACTCAGGGACAACTGGCCCCACCAGGACCCCCAGGGCCCTTTCCCAGCAGAGCTTTCCAGCCTCTCATTCCCAGTCTGTCCGTCCACGCGGGGTTGTCCCATCCCAGGGGTAGAATCCAGCACTTCCCCTGATTGAACTTCCCATGGTTGGTGATTCCCAGCCCTCAGATTTGTCTGGGTCTCTCTGCAATCCCTGCTCCTGCTGCCTGTGCCAGGTTGGTGGAGCGAGGACGGGCACGTCGGCACAGGCAGCAGCACCCTTTGCTTCTGCTGTGTAATCACACCTCCTGAGTTTTGTGCTGACAGAGCTGCCTTCTCAGGGACATAAAGAAGTAATTAAAAACTGTATTCGAAATCATTATGTGAAGTCAAACCCTGCACCTAATGCTGCTGTGAGGCCCTTAGCTGGGTGAGCAAACAAACCATTGGGGAGATGAGGAATTCAGATGGGAAAGTGAAGCCTTTTGGTATTTATCCCCTTGTTCGTGATTTGCAAGTTCACATCCATTATGGATGTTGTGGCCTCCCATTCAGATGGACTCGTGCTGCCAGATATATTATAAAGACTTATGGTGACAAACAAAGAAGAAAACATTTAATTGACCCCAAATGACTATTGCTATTGGTGTCAAAGATATGGGAACAAAGCTGGTCAGCTTGAATCACAGATCCACAGCTGGTAGAGGCATTTTAGTAAAGCCCTGAGACAGCTGCACGGTGCAATTTCTCTCACTAATGATTCCTAAATTAAGAAATTAACCCTCTTCCACAAGCATTTGGATTGCTCTGGAGTGGGAGACAGGAAAGAAATTAGACCAGAGTCCATGGTAATGGCAACCATGGATGCTGCCAACAGTGCTTAGAAATTTTGAGCCCCACTGCTTACATAAATGAGGCACTTGACTGCCAGATGTGGCCCTTGAAGGGAGGGGACAGTCCCCAAAGGCACTGGTGAGTCCTGTGGGGATTGGTGGGTGAGAGGCTGGACAACACCCCTTGCCCTGGGCTGGTCCCTCAGTGTGGGCAGCAGGGCAGGGGGGATTCTGCCCCTCTGCCCCTCAGGGGAGACCCCCCTGCAGAGCTGCTCCAGCCCTGGGAACAGCACAGCAAGGACATGGAGCTGCTGGAGAGAGTCCAGAGGAGGCACCAAGATGAGCAGAGGGCTGGAGCAGCTCTGCTGGGAGGGAAGGTGGGAGAGTTGGGATTGTTCAGCCTGGACAGGAGAAGCTTTGGGGTGACCTGACTGTGGCTTTCCAGGGCCTGAAGGAGCCAACAGGAAAGATGGAGATGCCAGGACAAGGGGGAATGGCTTCAAACTGCCCGAGGGCAGGGATAGATTGGATATGGGTAAGAAATTGTTCCCTGTGAGGGTGGGGAGGCCCTGGCACAGGTTCCCAGAGAAGCTGTGGCTGCCCCTGGATCCCTGGAAGTGTCCAAGGCCAGGTTGGACGGGGCTTGGAGCACCCTGGGGTAGTGGAAGGTGTCCCTGCCCATGGCAGGGGGTAGAACTGGATGATCTTTAAAGTCCCTTCCAACCCAGGCCATTCCATAATTCTCTGATGGTACTCATGTGCTGCAGCACATTCACCAGACATTCTGGTCTCACCAGAGTTATGTCTTGCATCAGCTTTGAGCCTATACAAGTAGTGCCTGACCATCTTCTGTCACGTCAGCCCAATGCTCTGCATTGCTGGAACACCTCTGTGTGCAAATTGCAGCTGGAACCAGCAGACACAGCCCAGCCCTTACAGTAGGTTCAGGATTTTATGGTGGCTGTATGGCATCCCTGCCCAGCATGGAATGCCACTGGCAGAAGAGACCAGGGCAGCCTGGAACCCATCAGCAGTTTTCTGTCAGGCCATTAAATCCCCTTGAACGAATCTGGCCTGGCACAGTGTGTTCATGTCAGATCAGTGGTCTGTCCTGACAGCTGCAGTGCTTTCCAGCTGCTGTGAGGAGCCCTCGCTCCAGGTTTGTCCAATGTGCAGTGGTGACCTTGCCAGGCTATTTGTGATGCTCAGAGTGCTGCAAGCGAGTGGAGGTTCTGTGAGGGAGTATCAAAGAGCAGCAGCAGGGCTGGGGTGCCATTGCTGAGCAGCTGAAGGGCCCTGGGCAGCCTTGCAGTGGTTCCCCTTCAATGAAATGATGCTGCTCACTGGAGGGGAGGGAGGCGGGAAGGGATTTCTTCAGCCCCGATCAAGTCCTTCCCTCATGGCTTCACGGGCTGAGCTGAACTCAGCTCTCTGGCTAGAGTTGATCACTGAACCCTGTGATTTCAGTAATTGCTACTGGTCATGTCACAGTCTCATTGAGGGCTGTCATTGCCTTTGATTTGACTACCTTTGAATGTGAGCTGGAGATCAGCGAGGTCAAGATGTTGCAATATGACAGAAAACTTCAGAGTTCTTGAAGAATCAGTAGATGCTGATGGGTCTTGGACTGTGTCCTTAGACTGCCTGCAAAAATGCTGCTTTTTTTTGCCATTTCAGCTTCGTGTTCTTTCTGAAGGCATTCTGAAATGGGTGATGCCTGGAGATATTTTTTTTAGCTCTTGTGAGATGTTCATCCCCCATCAACAAGAAATGTCTGATGTGTTTATTTCTGTGTGTGTGATCTTCTAATAGATTGCTTTTACTCCTCTGAAGGAAAAGTCATTTGCTTTCTTAAGAGTTCGTGCTCCTTTGTCCCATCCTCCCCCAATATCTTTGTTTCTATCTTCTGCAGTGATCTGCACATTTGCATAATTTCTTTCCTTCATGCCTTTTTCAAGAATTCTCACTTATTCACCAGTTTTAACGGTTCTGTGGTGCTTTGAGAGATTCTGAAAGAGCAAAAGTTCCCTGAGCACAAAACCTTTGATATTTCCAGCCATTTCCTCATTTCTATCTGGGTCAACACCTGTTTGGGGTGTAAAGCTCAGATCATGGTGAGTTGCCTTTCTGGTCACCCCACACAATAGCTTTGGTTCTCCCAGAGTCCAGCACTTTATCTGCTGTGTCAGATGTGACTGGATGCCAAAATATATTAATTACCTTAAAAAAAGCTTACACAGAGCTTTGATCCCATAAATGTACAGATTTTCTTGTTTTCAGTGATTTCTTCTTTACCGGTTACAGTGCCTTGTGCTGAGATAAGTTTTTAGATATCTTTGGAGTCTTGGATCTATCCTTCACAGTAGTTGTAAGATTGAACTTTTGCCACTGAATAATGCTCAAAGAGGCACCTTTCTATAATCCATATTGCACACAGAAATCCTTTGGAACGCTGGAGCTGCTGACTGTTTTATTCTCATTTTCACTTGGGACCTCTGGCTCATCTCCTCTCCCTGAAAAATTTCCTCTGCTCCGTGGATGTGGGTAGTGATGTGGTCGGGCTGATCAGTTCTCTGAAAATGGCTAATGAAAGAGAGTAGGATTAGATGGATACTGGGGAGAATTCTTGGTTGGGAGGGTGGGGAGGCCCTGGCACAGGTTGTCCAGAGAAGCTGTGGGTGCCCCTGGATCCCTGGAAGTGTCCAAGGCCAGGTTGGATGGGGCTTGGAGCAACCTGGGCTGGTGGAAGGTGTCCCTGCCCACTGCAGGGGGTGGAATGAGTTGGGCTTTGAGGTCCCTTCCAACCCAAACCACTCTGTGATTCTGTGATAATGAAAATATTGGATGATGTGTTACTTTAGAGATGCCTCCAGTGTGTACTCAGATATCTCTTCCCCTTGATCCAGATCAACTTATACATGAGGATGTTTGGTGCTTTGCATCTTGTGGCTTTTCCCATCTAGGAGCCCAGAATGGATCTGAAATTCCCTTTGTAGTTCACCAAACCCAGGAGTCTCAAGGGTTTTCTTAGGCTTGGAAACCTTCTTACCCTGCTTCCACACTAGCAGCTTTTCTTGCCTCAGCTACAGACTGTCCTTGCACGAGATGGTCTTACCCAGGTCTTGGATTTTCCCGTGTCAACAACACCTGCCACCAGTCACACCTGCATCACCCATGGAACAATTCCCTGGGAAACCTTTTGGCTTTGTGTCCCTTTCCTTTCCTAAGGGTCATTCCATCCACTTCTGGACTTACACTTATATACTCCTGTTCAAGGTTACACACCACTGTTGTTGAGCTGGACCATGAAACCACAGGTCTTTCTTCAACATTTCAATCTCTTCCATCTGGAAAGGTGAGCCTGTTTTGATTGACTGAGACTTTTCTTGATGTATCTCCCGTCAGTCAGCAAAGTCTGCTTTGCCTGCCTTCATTTTATCTTTTTTATTATTATTATTCTGAGTAGGAATGATATGTTGTCTTTAAATCCTTGCTGACTGCTTAAAATTCTCCCACATCTTTGGAGTGTTTAATTATTCCCCTTCAGGAACGGGTTTAAATTGACTGACTTCCTTTCAGGCTGTGATTTCACATGTAATGGCAGCTCTGCTGAAATTATTCTAGGCTGGCTCCCTCCCTCCCTCCTGCAGCTGACTGACCTGGGAAAAGCAACACTTCAAACTCAACCTTTCCTCCTCCAGCCGGGTTTAACTCCACGGGCTCCCTCTCCTTGGTCATTCCCCGAGCACACGGGCACAGCGGGGCAGGGACACGGAGCCTCCTCCTGCAGCCGAGGTGCCAGTTTGCGGCGGCACAGAGTGTGGGTGGTATTTTGG
This sequence comes from Pachyramphus minor, assembly GCA_013397135.1. NCBI lineage: Eukaryota > Metazoa > Chordata > Aves > Passeriformes > Tyrannidae > Pachyramphus > Pachyramphus minor. Next base: position 467,667 of record VYXB01008859.1, on the reverse strand, counting down.
TCCCAATTTTGTCTCAAGCTCCCTTCACCAGGGGGATTGCTGATGTTCATTAGCTGCTAATTGGTGCTGGAGAGCTGCGACTTTTACCCCACAGCCTGGAAACTGCTCTGACGGCAGCAGCTGATGCTTAATTGCTAAGTCTGAGTGAAGCTGTGGGTTCACAGAGACCGCCCGAGTTCTGTTATCTGCCTTCACTTGACAATTACATGTAGTCTTGATTAGTAAAATTTTGATGGGTTTTACTGTTCTGGCTCTTTGATGTTTTGAGAAAGCTTTAGCTGCGCTGCTGAGCTGCTCCTGTAAAGCATTCCAGAGCATTATTTAGGCAGGGGGAAATGGAAAATCCAGCCGGAGCAATGGCTCTTGGAGAAGCCATTCCCAAAGCACCTCTCTGTTTCTGATGGTCACCATCCGAGGCAGAAATAATGGCTGATTTATTTAGCCCAAGAACTAGTTTTAATTTGTGGGTTTGCTTGATTGAATCAAATTTGACTGTAAAATGCCCCACTTTTGACTTCCTAATCTGTTTGCCTGCGTACCTTTGTGGGTAAATGTGAAAAACAGGGTTGGGTTGTTGCTGCCTGACTGTGGGTTAGAGAGGTTTGGATGGGAGGAGCAGGCTTGTGGTTTTCCATGGTCTGTTTTGATCCCAGAACTTTCCCTGTCCCAGTGCCTGAGACAATATTCAGACACTTGACCAGACCCAGAACTGCAGTACAAGGATCCAGAAACTCGAATCCAGGAGCTGTGGTCATGTGAACATGTATTTTTTTAGGATTTTTTGAGATTGGGAGGAGGTGGGTTAGACACTGAGCTCTCCTCTGGGGGGACCAGGGACAGCAGCCAGGGAAGGGCTGGAGCTGTGTCAGGGCAGGGTCAGGTTGGATCTCAGCAAAAGGTTCTTCCCCCAGAGGGTGGTTGGCACTGCCCAGGCTCCCCAGGGCAGTGGACACAGCCCCAAGGCTGCCAGAGCTCCAGGAGGGTTTGGATGATCCTCTGGGGCACAGGGGGTGACTGTTGGGGCTGGGCCTGTGCAGGGCCAGGGGTTGGACTGGATGATCCTTGTGGGTCCCTTCAAGCTCAGCATATTCTGTGATTCTGTGACTGGAAAGTTCAAGACCAAGGTCTTGTAACCTTACAGCTTTGGTTATTCTCTAGCCTGAAACAAGCCCAGGTGTTAATTTTGCCAGAATCACTTCTGGGTCTAAAGGCTCCTGTTCAGTTAATTGCAGCAAATGAGCCAAGGTCTCTGCCAAGGTCTGGCTAAATCATCTCTGTCTCAGAGCAGCCCTGAAAGGACAAACCCAGCACATCAGGTTGTGTCTCCTAATACCAAGTTGTACCATGCTGGTTGAGATGCTGAGTGTGCTCTGCTTCCCCAAAGCACACCCATACCTGGTGTGGGGCACTGGATGCTGCAGAGCAGAGGTCATGTGGAATATCTCCAGGTATGAGACGTGTGCTGGTCCCTTCTCCCTGCTCATCACTGTCCCCTTTATCTCTCTCTAAGGGTTACAGTTCTCTCTTGTTCATTCCTGGGACTGCAAGACAGAATTGCACTGCTGTGTTTTCTTCCCAGTTCCTCACTTGGTCCTTCCCAGCATTTCAGTTGTTTGGGTTTTTTGTTGCCTGGGCACTAAACTGGTATTTCCAACCCCAAAGCAGTGATGGTCCTCAGCAGTGGTGGTCACCCTCCAGACTGCTGGGAGGTGGGATGTTTCACTCCCTGCACTCATTGCCTTCCCCTTGGTATTTCTGGTTACCACGTGTATTTCTTAGATTTGCAGTGTTGTCCAGAACCTTTGTATCTCTTCTCTGCATCCTGCAGAGGTTTAGTCTAAATATTTGCCTTTGCCATATAATCATTGTCACCTTCTCTAGGGGATGATGCCAAGGTCCTGTGATTTCATCTTGCTCTTCCACATCTCCCAGCTTTTTCCTCATTGCACAGAGATTGCATTTTTGTTCTTGTTTGATCTTTACTAAGGAATCCCCTGGTTGCTGCGTTCTGTGTGAATTTTTTTCCCTGCTCTCCCAACTCCTCTGTGCAAGGCCAGGACTTGCACAGGCAGCTTCTTTCTACCAACTTTCACAACATAAGCCTTGAGACTAGCTTAGCCCAGCTTCTTAAATCTAAAGCTCTGCTTTATTTCCTGTTAAATTTGTGAGCTCCAACTGCCAGGCACTAGACTTCTTGAAGCGGAGAAGGGATTTTTTCATAATCATGATTTTTTCCTGTGACTTGCAAGTTCCAAAAGCTCCTCTCTACACCATTTATGGCCAAAACCACTGCAAAACGGGCTGAGCTCAGACCTGAGGGATGTCTGAATTCTCTTGAGCAAATGTTGCTTGAGATTAATGAAGTTCAAAAGATCCAGCTTGGAAGTGTCCTACAAGATGCAGTCGCACAAGAAGCAAAGATAGACTATGACATTTCTGTGAAAAAGACGAAATGAGTCGGAAGCTTTTTATCTGCGCCTCTGGCTGGTGCTTCCTCCCCCCGCTGCCCTCCCTCCCTGCTTGGGGAAACTGCTCTGACCTGCTCTTCATTTTACACCCATGTTCCTCCCCATGTTCCCACTATCCCATAGCCGGTTTCTGACAACTGCAGAGGACTTCATGTTCAGCAAATAAACGGGGAGAAAGCAGGGACAAGGCAGCCAACGTCCCTGCTGCTCTCCAAATCCACACAGGAGAAGAGCTGGGATTCAGCCTCATGTGCCACATGAGAACCAAAGTGGGGGCCAGGGTAGATCCTCACATGAGGGTTGAAGAAAACAATTTTAAAAAGAAAAATAACCTCAATGCTTTCTTGGCCTTGATTTTGTCCCTTGAAGGTGCTGCACTGCTGGTCTTGGATGCCAAAAATTGTCCTAGTCCCAGAGCAGGCTCATCCAAATTTTTGGAGAGGAATCTGGTAGTTAATGCAGAGAAAGGTAAAGCAGTGTGACCTCCCAGAGCAGCTCCTCCACCTTCCTCAGGCCTGGAATGCACCTGCAAGGAGAAATCTCAGCAAGCTGGGAAAGCAAGAATAACATCACTGTGCCAGGTGTGATTCCTCTCTCCCTGCCAGGGCAGAGGGGATTCTTTGAAAAATACATGAATGCATCCTTTCCCCAGTGCCAGCAGCTTCCACCAGTTTGCTTAAGGGCTCACCTGGCAGAAGATCCCGAAGATGTGAGTGCTGGTAAGATCTTCACCTGGAGAAAATAATGTGTTTCTTTTCCAGCCAAGACTGAGGAATCTAATTGTGCTCTTCCTAATTGAAATGAAAAATGTTGCCATATCAAGCTATTTAAGATATTGCAAGCTTATGTCTTATTAATTTACTGTGGGAGCTGTACCCTGAAATGTGAATAAAATCCTGAATGAGGTTGTTTGAGCTAATTCACAGGTTTTGATTTGAAATATCCTACCTTTTTGTAGAAATGTGTTGTTGCTGGGCAGGATGGCAGTTTGAAGGTGATACCTCATTTTAGATTTACAGATCCTATAAGTGTGAGAATGAATGAAGCCTAAGAGTGTAATGTTGCATGTTATTCAATTACTATCCTTCAGCTGGGTCCAGAGAGCTTCTCTAACACTAAACCCAGGAGGTAGCACAGGGGCTCAGAGGAACCAGGGAGTGAAACTCGAGCATGGAAACTACTGACCCCGCAAAGGATGGAGTTTCTCGAGCATTAAATGGTGCAAGCCCTGGGGTCCAATCCAAGCTTTGCAAAGTAAATGCAGTTTCCGTCGAGTTCAGTGTGTGTTTTCCCCTCAGGCTGCTCCTGAGGAGGAGCCTGGTGGATTCACACGTGCTTTTCTCCACACAGACCAAAGTGGGAGCCTGGTAACTCATCAGAAGGAGGTTTTGCCTTCCATCAGGGTAGGAAAAGCACAGAGTCACCCTCCAAACCCATTGATGCTGCATGTGACTGCCCCTGGCCATTGCCAGGGAGGGACACTGGGTCGGGATTCATACTTGGAGATGCAGCCTCTCATTTCATTGCTGCCCAGAGAAGCTGTGGCTGCCCCTGGATCCCTGGAAGTGTCCAAGGCCAGGTTGGATGGGGCTTGGAGCAACCTGGGATAGTGGAAGGTGTCCCTGCCCATGGCAGGGGGTGGAATGAGATGAGCTTCAATGTCCCTTGCAACCCAAACTATGATCCTGTGATTGCAATATCAGCTGGTGCCACCCTCTTACTGTTTCTCCTCAGGCTGGTGAGGATATTTGGTGCTGGGTGCACCTCCCCTCCATGCAGAGCAGGCTCCTTCCCTGGTCCTGGGCCCATCACACCCCACCTTTGCTGCCAGAGGGCCCCTCCCCATGTAGACACAGAGCCTCAGAGCCCAGTTCCAGCAGTGGCTCAGGAAGGAGAGCAGCACAAGTGCAGAGTGGTTTCAGTTTCAGGGCATGGAGGGGTGGCTGTTTGTTTTATGATTTTTTCCCAAGTGCTACTCTATTTTTCTGTTCAAAATCATACTTTGCCTTAAGGAGGCTGTTTGTCACTGGGTATCCCTGATGCTGCTCCCAGAGGAACCAGAACTGCAGGCAGTGGAGATGAATCAGGTCTGCCAAGATAATTGTGGCAGATAAGAGAGAACTGAAGCCTCCAGCCCAGTGTGAGAGAGAGAAGCTGCCGAGGGAAGAACGGTTGGATCACAGTGCTGGGAGCTGGGTGTGCAGGCAGCCTGGAGAGCAGGACCCAGCACACCCACCCCAGCCAGGGAGGCTCTCTGTACATGCCAACCACACACACACCTCAGCTGACAGCATTTGCTTTCCACTGACAGGACAGAGGGGAAGAAAATGAGAGCTGGCTGGAACCTGGGCTCCACTGTGAGAGCTCAGAACCAGCAGCAAAACCATCAGGAACATGAGTGGGGGGGCAAAAACATTCCCTCCAGCTCCCAGTGTGACCAGGCAGGTCTTTGTGACTCTAATAGTTCCTGCATCAGTCTGCCAGAGCTGTGCTTTGCTGCTCAGAGCTCCTCAGCCCCGTGGTTATTGCTGGGTCACCTTTTGCAAAGGATTAGTGTCAATGTAAGCTGTGCTTGTAGGGTCACAGTGGAAGTGCAGGATGTGGCAGTGTGTTGCTGGGCTGTTTTCTCTTTTCCCAGCATTTGTTGCCAGGCACAGACTGTCCAGGCACCAGTGACGCTGTCTCTTAGGAGAGTTTTTGAGGAAAAACGTCACAAACCTGTGATCTGCTGCTCTTCATCCAGGCTAAGGGGAAGGATGTGCTGCTGTTGCATGGCCCAGATGAGCACCACATTTTGGACTTGGACAACCCCTTTCTTTGCTCCTTTGTAGCCTGGCACAGCAGCTCATTTGTGCTAATTGGGAAATAATGATATCTGCTTCAGAATTGCCTCCCTGCTGGCCAGCAGGGATCAGAGCCTCTGTGTACAGACCCTCCCCAGCAGGGAGCAGGGCTGTGCACCCCACCCCCTGTCCTTGCCCACCTCCATGGGACTCTGCAGCACTCTGTGGTGGTGCTGTGTCTTCATGTCTCTTCCTTCAGCAGTGGTTGGTCTTGTGGCATCATGGTTTGATGGAGACCATGGTTTCATCAGTGCCCACCACGAGGTGACCCTGGCAACTGCTCTGTCTCCCTGCACCCAGTGACCACCCTTGGGTTCAGTGCTGAGCACCCAGGTACTGCTGCCACAGAGGGACCATGGGTGGGGCTGCTCTGCAGCAGGACCCTGTTTTCTTGCCTCAGTGTGGGCACAAGGAGCAGAGGTGTCTCACAGAGGAGCTGAGTGACCTGAGGTTTAAGCAAAGATCGTGCACTCACAAGGGAAAATAAAGCATTAGGAAAGATCTAGTGCTGTTCTGTCCCACCTTTCACCTCAATACAAATTGTCAATGTGCATTAAGGGATGCAATAAAGGTGTTCTGTGCCTTTCCTCCTCCCAAGGGTGACCTGCTGCCCCCTCTCCAGCGATGCAGAGGTTTCCTGAGAGCCAAGCCCTGCTTGGGCAAAAGAGTAAACCCAGAAAATATGGGCTACAGGCCTGAGTTAGGAGGAGAGGGGAGGCCCTGGGTGAAGCATTGTGTTGCTGGGCAAGGTCTGGTGATCCATCAGCTGAGGAAGGAGGGACTGTGGGGTACAGGGGGATGATGAGAAGCCTGTTGCTGCCCAGGTGCCTGGAAAAAGGGATGTGATTGTCCTGCTCTGCTCTGCCCTGGGGTGGCCTCTTCTTGAATATTGGGGTAATTTTGGTCACCACGATATAAGAAAGTTATGACGCCCTTAGAGAGTGTCCAAAGGAGGGACACAGAGATGGGGAAGGGCCTTGATTTGAAGGTGTGTGAGGACACTGAGGGCACTTGGTGTGTTCAGCTGGAGCAGAGGAGACTGAGGGGAGAGCTCAGTGCAGTTCCAACTCCCTGGGCAGGGGCAGAGGAGGGGCAGGACTGAGCTCTGCTCTGGGGGGACCAGGGACAGCACCCAGGGAAGGGCTGGAGCTGTGTCAGGGCAGGGGCAGGTTGGATCTCAGCAAAAGGTTCTTCCCCCAGAGGGTGGTTGGCACTGCCCAGGCTCCCCAGGGCAGTGGGCACAGCCCCAAGGCTGCCAGAGCTCCAGGAGGGTTTGGATGATCCTCTGGGGCACAGGGGGTGACTCTTGGGGCTGGGCCTGTGCAGGGCCAGGGGTTGGACTGGATGATCCTTGTGGGTCCCTTCCAGCTCAGCACATTCTGGGATTCTGGGATGGTGTAATGTGTGTGGATGTGGGGCAAGGGCAGAGGCATCTGGCAGCTGTTGAGGCTTCCCAGCAGGAGCACTGGATTTTGCAGCACTCTCAGCTATTTCCTGGTGTCCCCCCCTGCTCCTGCCACCTGGCCAGGGGCACAGCAGCTGTGCTACAGCCCCTTTACTGTTTGCCCATGACCTGCTCATCCCTGCTGTGCTCCCCTCCCTGCCCCTGCCCCTGTGCCACTGCACAACCTCTCTCCACGTGGTGATTTGTGCCCATTTCCTCAGCTGGCTGGGTTTGCTCCTGCCTGCTGATGCTTTTTGAGAAAGAAAAACTGCTCCAGGGCAGCCTGGCTCTGCTGTGGTGCCTTGCTGTGGGTTTGGATGATGAGCAGTGGGGTCTGGGGATGGTGTGGAGCAAGGCAGGAGAAGTTAATCCCGGGGTAAGCATCCAAGACAAAGTCATCATGCTCAGAAAGCTGATGCAAAGAGGAGGAAAAGAGCCCCAGAGGAGAGAAGCCAAGCACAGGGTGTCCAGCTCACGTCTAGGAGGGGATGGAGACATCAAGCCTGGCAGGAACGGGCTGGTGGAGGAGCTGATGGGATAACAGGGAGATTAAAGAGCACTCTGGTGTGGACACAGTGTTTGGCCCAGCATGTGGTGAACCCTTCCACGTCTTTAAAGCAAATTTAAAGCAGCAGCGTGCTCCTGCTCTGCGTCAGCAATTAGCATCACATGGCCATGGTGATTTTCAGCTGGCACCTGCAGCCCAGAGCCAATTTAGCATGAAAATGCTCAGTGTGTAAACACAACCAGAACAGCCTCTTAGCTCCTGGGCCCTCTGTCCTTGGTGTGACATTCACTATTTACTGAAGTTGGGGTTTTTTACACACCAGCAGGGAACCATACAGATTTCTCTGGAATCAAAGCCTGATGACTGTTCTGATGCCCAAAACCACTATTTCTGCCTGGCTGCTGCTGGACAAATATTGACTCCTGGCTACTGTGAGTCCATCCTTTCACTGATGAATGCTCAAGGCTACTTGGATAAACACATGGCTTCTCATGAATATTCTTATTTTAACACATCCCTGGCATAGTAATATGTCTTGTATATAGTCTCATTATGCTTTTTCTCCTGCTGGCAGTTCGAGGTGACATCGTGGGGCACTTTGTTAGCACAGGAAACGAGTGTCCCACTGTGGAGGGTCACTTGTCCAGGGCAGAGTTCAGCTGTACAATTCTTGGTCTCTGCTTGTCCCTGAGCAATAGATAAAAGATAATCAGAATTGCTGCTCTTGCATGGGGGAGAGGATGAGCACCCAGCACAGTCCTGTCCATGACAGGGCTACTGGATCATTAATTTAGTGCCTGATAATCCTGGTGGCCACAGCCCAGCTGCACCTGGACAGCTCCCCAGATCTTCCATTAGTGAGGTTGGCTGGTGGTTGCTCAGCCCATGACATCTCCCTCAGCTGCAGGAGCCCTGTGGCTGCTTCCTGCCTTGCCAGTGACCAAGGAATGACTGTCCTGTGGCACCATGGTGTGGCAGTTCCACATTTCCTGCTGAAGTGGGACACACCAGGAATTCCATAGGAGAGGAGACAGAAGTGAATCATAGAATCACAGAATGGTTTGGGTTGGAAGGGACAGTAAAGGCCATCTCATTCCACCCCCTGCCATGGGCAGGGACACCTTCCACCAGCCCAGGGTGCTCCAAGGCCCATCCAACCTGGTCTTGGACACTTCCAGGGATCCAGGGGCAGCCACAGCTTCTCTGGGCAACCTGTGCCAGGGCCTCCCCACCCTCACAGGGAACAATTTCTTCCCAATATCCCATCTATCCCTGCCCTCTGGCAGTGTGAAGCCATTGCCCCTTGTCCTGTCCCTCCATCCCTTGTCAATAGTCTCTCTCCATCTTCCCTGTTGGCTCCTTCAGGCCCTGGAAGGCCACAATCAGGTCACCCCAAAGCTTCTCCTGTCCAGGCTGAACAATCCCAACTCTCCCACCTTCCCTCCCAGCAGAGCTGCTCCAGCCCTCTGCTCATCTTGGTGCCTCCTCTGGACTCTCTCCAGCAGCTCCATGTCCTTGCTGTGCTGTTCCCAGGGCTGGAGCAGCTCTGCAGGGGGGTCTCCCCTGAGGGGCAGAGGGGCAGAATCCCCCCTGCCCTGCTGCCCACGCTGGGGGATCAGCCCAGGGTCCATTTGGCTTTCTGGGCTGTGAGCACATATTGCCACGTCATGGCCAGCAAATGATGGGAAAGTAGCATCCTGGTTTCCAGTTGTTGCTCTTGAGCTGCAACCCTAAAATGTCCTTGTTGTACCCACACCCTGGGTTAGGACAGACCCTACTAATCCTGGCAGCAAAGTGACCTGATGCTCATCTCTCCTCCCCACTGTTGGAATGAGGATGCAGCCCATGGTCAGACACCTTTGGAGTAAATGTTTCACCTTAACTTGAAGTTACTGAGCATATGGGGACACCTCCTGCTCCTCCTGATGACAGCAGGACCTTCATTTTGCTGCAATCAGTTACTTTAAAGTGACAGGAAACACCAGCATCCTGCTTTGGCATTGCTCCATGGACACTTTGCATGGATACAAATGGCTACACAGTGCTGAGCTGAAATGGAGGTGAGGCTGTTCAAATCATTTCGTGTAAATCAGAAGCAGAAACAGCAGAGAATGAATTCTTCCAGAATAGCTCTTCCAGAATAGCTCCCCATACAAACCTTCAGGTCCAGAATAAAGAGCCTCTTAATTCTGGAATAATTACTCTAATTATTTGCGATGACTCCTTTCTCAAATTTTGGGAAATATCTAAAAATTGTGCCTGTCCCTGTCACCCCAATGAGATCACACTGCTTCACAAAATCCAGAGGAGATGAAGTTACTGACTCCCCCAGGCAGCCTGCTTATTTTTTAATCCATTTACAGTGTTTTGATTCCATGGTGATAAGGACTTTATAAATGCTAATTGATAAATGAGATAGAGTTTATATTGCCTCATACAGGGCAGAAATAGTCAACTGCATACAAAATTGCTATTATTTAAAAGCTCGACAAGATTTTCCATCCTGAAGTTGATGCAGTGAATAAACTCAGGGCAGGCACGTCCTGTGACGTGTCAGCACTGAGTGCTCTGAGCATCTGGGCTCTCAGGCTCTGGATGGTCAGGAAACCACCCAGGGATCCAGAAACATCTGTCACACGTCTCATAGTTACTATGGGCAGCACCACAGGCTTTAATCTTCCCTTCTCCTCTCTTTTCTGCCTTCCCTGTGAGGATCAGGCAGCCCAGCAGCCATCCAAGCACTGGCTTGGGAAGGGGGAAAACTCTGGTTTAACTCCCCCTGTGGATAAAGTGCCTTCAAAGGAGGAGTCTGGGGCTTTGGCTTCAGTCACTCAAAAGGTGCTTTGTTACAGCAGTAGAAGAAGGAGGATTAGGGGAGACCTGAGAGCCCCTTCCAGGGCCTAAAGGGGCTCCAAGAGAGCTGAAGGACTTTGGACCAGACCATAGAGTGAGTGACAGGAGGAGGCATGGCTTCCCACTGCCAGAGGGCAGGGTTAGATGGAGATTGGGAAGAAATTGTTCCCTGTGAGGGTGGGGAGGCCCTGGCACAAGTTGCCCAGAGAAGCTGTGGCTGCCCCTGGATCCCTGGAAGTGTCCAAGACCAGGTTGGACGGGGCTTGGAGCAACCAGGGATGGTGGAAGTTGTCCCTGCCCATGACAGGGGGGTGGAACTGGATGATTTTTAATGTCTCTTCCAACCCAAACCATTCTGTGTCTCTATGACTACAAACATGGGTTTAGGATTTTTAGTACTTCTCTGTTGTTTATTGTTCTTAAACAATAATGGCCTGGTTTAACTCCTGCTGAATCCAAAGGCACCCTGGAAGTGAACCAGCCTGCCCAGAGAGGTGTGCACTGCTCCTGAAGGAAATGGGTGGCTTACCATGCTGGCAAGCCAGAAACTGAGTTTATCGTCAGAAAAATATGCAAAATTCATACAAACTCTTGAAGACTTGCTCAGTGCTTTAATGGAAGTGCCTGCAAAGTTAATGAAAGGTACAAAATTCAGAAGCATCTTCTCTGTCACACCTGGAGGCTCTGACTCCATGTTTTACAGCTTTTGATGGCCTTTTCTCCAAATCCTGCCACCAGAACCAACCAGAGGTTGCAATCCCCTGGCTCTTGCTCCGTGTAATGCTGTGACCTGGGATGGGTGGCACTGCAGAGCTCCAACATCACGTGGATGTTCCCATTCCTGGAGTCCTCGGGAGCACCAGCACCGGCACCCCAGGGATCCTGGGAGATGAGCAGCCTGCAGAGCTTATATGAGCTCCTTCCCTTTCCTTTTTGCTGCCTAGCACAGCCTGGCTGCCTCTTAAGCCCGTGTGAACAAAGGCTCTGTGATGCCGGAGCGTGTCAGCCCGAGCACACATCAGTCCTTTCCCCCCATCAGTGGGGAATGCGGCACATTCTGCCTTGTTTTGTCTCTCCTTCTGGTCCTGCACCGGGTGACAGACACTGGTAATTAATTGCCTTGGTGGCTGTTTTAGCTGCAGTCTCTCGCTGGAGCCACGGCATAAAAAATAGAAGTTGAATTCATGTCTCAGCCCCGCCGTACAATTCCCTCTCTCTGCTCTGCGAGCACAACGTGAGCAGCAGCTCCAGACGTCGGGCTGGGGAGCCAGGATGGCGCTGCTGCTATTTTTGCCAAGTGCTGACATTAGTCACACTAAAAAAGGAACAACTGCCTCTCACCTCGCTGCTAAACCAGCTCCCAGAGCTGCCCCAGCACCCCAAGGAAGGTGCTCCCTGCCTTTGGCAGTGACCACACCCAGGCAATGAAAAACGGGGTGTCCACTGGAAAAAAACCCTCAGTGGGTGTGGGACTGTTCTTCCCAACTGGAAGAGGGAGTGATGGCAGCCCTTGGTGTGGGCACGTGGAGCAGCACCATGGGAATGGCACACTGAGTCTGATGATGATAAACCTTATATTTCCAAAAATTAAGGGTGAAACTTCTGCTTTCACCTCCCAGCAAGTCCCTGAAGATTTAGTCTGTGGTGAAGCTCATTGCAGACATTTTATACGTAACTGCAAGCACAATAATAAAACATGTTATATGAGCTACAAGACATGGTAATAAACAACCCCTGGTGATCTATCAGTCTAAAAGACCCCATCAGGATTTATTAAAACTTGTGTTAATCATTTCTACTTGCCTTTCTGGACCTAAAAGCCTGCGAGCAGGAAGCTTTGAACAAAAAGCCAGCACCAAAAAAAGCCTTCCAAAAAGGAAGATGGTTGATTACCAGCCCTCCAGTCACTGGCAGCAAAGGTACATGTGCATTTTCGTGGGCGTGGGGTTGCTGCAAAGAGGTTTTTGGAGTGTCTGTGATGGCCTGCAGGGAGAAGCAGCCACTGACAGCCTGCAGGGAGGGTATTGATGAAGTGTGATGTCCCCTAACATCTGCTGGTGCTCCAGTGGCTGCATCATAAGAAGCAGAACTGGTCATCTTCACCTTGTTTGCTTATAAAAATTGCTAAAGTTGCTGTTAATAGGATCTGGGGAAGAGCCACACGCAGCAATTATCCCGGCTTACTGCGATTGACTGAAGTTGTCCAAAAATCACTAAGACAAAGCAAATCTCCCCCTACCATTAATCCTCTTGTAGCCAAGGCAAGATCTCACGAAGTCTATTCCCGTGGCTGTGTGGCCCTGTGCTGTCACTCAGAGGCTGAGGAATTGTAAACAGCCCATCAAATCCCAGATTATATCCCCTCTGCCATCCTCAGAGATCTTTATGATGTTTACATTGCTGGAAGTAGAGACACTCCAGGAGAAAAATATCAGCTGGGACCAGGTTTTGGCCCAGAGTCCATCCTGTGGCACCAGTGCTCAGACCAAGCACTTTGGCAGCAGCAAAACAGGCTGGAAAAACAGTGAAATCAGGTAGATGCATGGACAGTTTGGTACAAGGGCACTCTTTGGCAAAGAGACACGGCAATTTGTTCCAGGCAGGGATAAAACAAAGCCTTCTACTTCTGAAGGGCCTGGAAATGCAGTGGAATATTACTCAAGAAATAAGTGTTAGCCTGGCAAAGGAAATATCTGCTTTCTGGCAGGAGGTTTGCTCACGACAGAACTGAAGTTCTCACAGAAACCTCAAATTATGAGATATTTGTTCTGAGGAACAGATGACATCCAAAGGAAATCAGCCCCTCATTTTCTCTCTTGCCATCCCAGGTGGAGAGGAGCAGGCATTGCCAATATTGATTTAGCAGGAAGGACCTCAGATGTACTGGAGGGTTTGCTTGGCAAAGGCGTTTTCCCCTCTGATTTGACATGATCTGTACTCAAGTACAAACAATCTGCATTAGGCACAGGACTGGCACTTCCCCTCCACTCTTCCACTCCAAAAGCTCATTTTTGCAAGGATCTGCTGGTCCCCAGAGCTGATGGTGGGAACAGATGCTTCTCTGTGATCCTCACAGGATCCACCTCTGCCCACGGCATTCCCTGGAGCTCAGTCCCATCACAACACATTCTTCCCAGGGCTGCTGGGAATGGGAGCTCATTGAAGGGGCAGCTGTATCCCACCCTCTGCCGGGTCCTTTGTGGTTGTGGTGGGTCCCACCAGGATGTGGGAGACTCCAACAACTCTGCAGTTGCTGTAGGTTGTGCCCTGAGCAGGGGACCCTCAGCCCAGGACTCAACCCGGAGCTGCCACCAGCAACAGGAAAGCTCTGGTGGAGTGAATCCAAGGCATGAGGAGTGAGGAGACTCCTGCAGTCTCTGCTCACTGGCAGGAGCTGGATGCAGGGGGAGACATCCCTCCTTGGTTCCCAGGCACACCAAGGGACTGTGCTGCTTCCAACACAGCCAGTGCCTCCTTGGGATGAAGGACCCAGTGACACCTTCCCAAGTGTCCAGGTGTCTCCATTGCCATTGGAACAGAGAAAGGGCTCTGTACCTGATGGGGAGGACCAGATTTGCAGCCAAGGCCACTGGGAAACCCAAATTTTGAGCTCTCAGGATCCCTATCCCAAACAAGTATTTTTTTTGACACACTGGGAAAGCTGGGGCTGTTCAGCCTGGAGAAGAGAAGGCTTCGGGCAGGCCTCTGCTGCCTTCCAGTAACTTAAGGGGGGCTTATAAAAGGGAGGGAGAGGGACTTTTCTATGGGCAGATAGTGCCATGGGGAATGACTTCCCACTGCCATCTAACTTCCCAATGGGATATTGGGAAGAAATTCTTCTCTGTGAGGGTGGTGAGGCCCTGGCACAGGCTGAACAGACCAAGTGCCTTCAGCTTCTCCTCAAGGCCCTTCACCACCTTTGATGCCCCCTGGGTGTGAGGGGGGTGTGGTGTGTGTCTCCCATGTCTAGAGGTGTTCAGAACACACGGAGTTTATCCTGTATGTCCACGCTGGTGTCATCACACAGCTGGACACACGTGTGTACACGTGCATGAGCCAGGGCAGGGATGTGAAGCTCCCCAGAGGGACTTGCTGAGGATCTCCCTCTCCCTTTCATGGTGAATAATAATCTCTGCACCCAGAGCTGGGCATGTGTAGAGTTAATGCTGAGTGCATGTGTTTGTCACAAAGCAGTTGATTTATCAGAACTGTCACCCAGTAATCACAGGCGGAATCGGAGCTCTCGCACTTCCCACGGAGCTGCAGCACTCGTGCCACACTCCTCACGCAGAGCTGGGCTGCAGCACCATGCCAAGAGAACCCTGGGATGTGCAGGGACAGGCACAAACTGCAGACAAACAGCACACACCTGCACATCTGGCCAGCTGCAGCAGCCCACTGAACCCAGGGAAGGAGGTGGTTTCCAGAGGAAAGGAAGGAGAAAAGCAAAAAGCTTTCATGAGCAGGAGTCATGAATTTCCTAAGGAAATTAAACAGAAGCTATTGCAAAATTAGAACCATGGAATCATGGAATGCTTTGGGTTGGAAGGGACCTTAAAGCTCATCTTCTTCCAAAACCCGAGCCAGGGGCAGGGACATCTTCCATCAGACTGAGTTGTTCTAAGCACTGTCCAACCTGGCCTCGGACCCTTCCAGGGATCCAGGGGCAGCCACAGCTTCTCTGGGCAACCGTGGTGAGCCAATGCTGAAGTGAATTTTGGTGATCCCAAAGCTGCCATGGCTGATGGTGACACTTGTAAGCATCATCACTGGGTTTGCAGAGCAGAACTTTGCTGCAGCATGGACACTTCGGGAGACTCAACCCAGACTTGAGCCAGGAAAAAAAGATGTTGGAGAAAAGGCCAGAAAAGGCACTGGGATGAAGCAGATCCTGCAGTCAAACAGGAGCTTCAGATGCAGGCAGCTGTGGTACCAGGTACCAGGAGGCTGAAGGCCACCATGGCCATATGCTCTGATGTCCCTGCAGCCACGTGCTGTGCCTGGGGCAGGAACCACGGCCACAGCCGGGGGGAACGGCCGGGGGGCCCAGGAGGCCGTAAATCACCACATCTCCCGTGCGTTGTGGCAACCCCTCATCTGGTGTATGGATGTATTTGTGTATTCCTTCTGACATTTTTATTAGGATGAGATAGTTCCCCTGAAGGGGGATGAATAATGAAAATGCAGCCTCTGGATGTAGGAAAGCAAGGAAGCAGTGACTGTTCTGCCTGAAGACACCTCTCTGCAGTGCATGTCCCCTTCTCACAGTCCCCAGTGTTGGCCCCTGGCCTCTTCCTGCCCAGAGCCACCACCACACCCACCCTGTCCTTCCCCAGCACTTCTGCCCTTCCCTTGACATCCCTCCAGTGTCTCTGTCTTGTCTCCAGGGCCTCTCCTTCCAGAGGGATGCTCATGGACGTTTGGTCTCCTCTACTGCTCCTCCTGCCCGAGCACCTGGTGTTGGGTTGAGGACGTGGAGCAGGGAAGGGAACAGGCTTTTTTGCAGGCTCCTGAAGATGATGTTTGCCAAGGAGGGCAAGAAGTAGAGGTGAGATGTGCAATCCCCCTGTGTGGATTGCTGGGAAGCCTTGGAAAGCTGAAAGCACATGAGAGCAACAATTGCAAGCAGCTTGGCTGTGCTTGCACTCAGGGCTTGTGTGAGTGGGCTTCACTGGGGGCAAATGGGAGATCGTAGGGTGAACAGTGGGAGTAGCTGCCCCCCAGCAGCTGCTGTTGGAGGAAGCTCCTACCAGGCACTGTGGATGGGAGCACTGATGCCATGGGCCGGGTTTGGAGATCAGAAAAAATCAACAGTATCAGTTTCCATGGCAACCCTGCTCCCGAGCTGGAATGGAGCACCACGGCCCCATCACTGCTCCATGTGGAAAGGCCCTGCAGGGATAATGGGTTCCAGACAAAATGGTGCCCCCATCACTGCTTGGTACCAGGGAAGAGGCTGGAGACCTGTGGGCTGGGGTTGGTTCTGCAGAGGACAGGGTGTGGAGCTGAAACCACCCATCCCATCCCATCCCATCCCATCCCATCCCATCCCATCCCATCCCATCCACCAAACCCACAGCCCACACGCTCCACAGGGCAGAATGCTGCTTTTTGTAACTGAGGATCCCCTTTCCCACCCCAGGGGTAGGTGCAGAGGGATTTGAAGCCTGAGGACCTTCCCAGAGTATCATGGATGGATGGTGGGATGTGAAATCCCATGGCCACAGCGATCAATAGCTCAACACAAAGCCATTTATATCCCTCTAAAGGGAGCACACAGAGCAGAATTAGTTACACTAAAATGTCTATCGCAGAGTATTAATTGGGTTACTAAATATGTCACTGCAAATGTACTTTATAGGCAGCATAAATTTCTGTGTTAATAAGCAGCATTTCTGGTCCTGGCTGTGGTTGCCCATCATTGTGGGAGATCTGCTGGTTCAGGGCTCCCTTGACCTGGTTAGTGCTGTTGCTGGTCCCCTTTGATGCCTCATTCCTGGCAAACCTATCCCCCGCTTGCCAGAGTTGTCCTGATGGAAACACCCTCTGTCCTCCTCAGGGAGCAGAGCCACAGCTCAGCTCTTCTGCCAGGAATTTGGGAAGGTCAGAGTTTGACCCCTCCTCACTGGGATGAGGAATAAGGTCTCAGGGTGATAAGCCAGGTCCTCTATGCAAGACAAAAGGATGCATAGGGGATCTGGGGGGACTTTGGGATTTCCCCATGGGACCCTTGGGACTGTGCTGCTGCCACTGCATTGCAGGGGGCATCAGTGCAGTGGAACTGAGCAGGGGTTGTGGTCCCTGAGCATCTACTTTGGGCTCTGGGCTGCTGGGATGGGCCCTTCAGGGGCAGCAGCTGGAGGTCAAAGCACCACCAAAGCTCCAGTCACTGTTTAAATGCAGATCCACAAGCACAGGATGTAGTTCTGGACCTCACATGATTGCCTTGCTCAGTTTGCTCCATTTCAGCATTTCTCCCCCTCTCCTTGAACACCTGCTGCTACTAAATCAGAGAGTCATGGAATGGTTTGGGTTGGAAAGGGCCTTAAACTCATCTTACCCCACCCTCTGCCACGGCCAGGGACACCTTCCACCTGCCCAGGGTGCTCCAAGCCCCATCCAACCTGGCCTTGGACACTTCCAGGGGTCCAGGAACAGACACAGCTTCTCTGGGCAACCTGTGCCAGGGCCTCCCCACCCTCACAGGGAAGGATTTCTTCCCAATATCCCATCTAACCCTGCCCTTTGGCAGTGAGAAGCCATTCCCCCTTGTCCTGTCCATCCATGCTTTGTCCTAAGTCCCTCTCCAGCTCTCTTGGAGCCCTTTTATGTGCTGCAAGGGGCTCTAATCCTTCTATAAACAGAGACATTCACCTTCCTGGTTGCTTCAAATTATTTTAATTCTTGCAATGAATAAGTTTAAAAAAAAAAAAAAGGAGAGATGTAAGATATAAGCCTTCCCAGAAATGTGAGCTCCTGCCTCTGTGCTGCCCAAGGGGCTCCTGAAGGCACTGGCAGTTGGAGAGTGGAATCTCATCTGTAAACCACCCTGCCCCTGGCTGTTGTGGGGTGGTCACAGAAGGGAAGCAATCCCAGTTTGACATGAAATATTTAACTGTATCTAAGTTACAGCTGGCACACATCCACTGCAAACAAACAGCCGTGCAAGAGCCGAACTGTCAGTAATGCCTATGAAATGCCTGTGAAGAGAAGGGAGAAAAACACAGCTTTCAACATTAAATATATCTCTGCAACATGCTCACTTTAGTTTAAAGAGCCTCTAAGGGCAAGTCTTTGACCCTGCAGCCTCGTTGCTCAGAGTCATCCTGGACAGGGACATATTGAAAGGGCAATTATTGAATTGGTGACACTTGAGTTTGAATTTTTGTTGGATTTTTTTAGTGAGGCAAACTGAAGACAGAAGCAAATAGACATGAGGAAAGAAAAGGGCACAGAGAAAAAAGGTAAAAATATCATTTGCCGTATACTTTGGCTTAGTTGCTGAAAAATGTCAAGCCTACAACCTGCTCTTGTTTCAGATTTGAAAAGCAAGCTTTGGCACAGGGCTGGCAGCAGCCAGCAAGTTTACCACGGGATCCAAGCCAGACACTTCTTAGGGAGGCAAGTGAGATGACAGGAGGAAGCACAGGAGATAATCTGGGATGAAGAGCTGCAGTGGGGACTCCTGGTTCACTCCACTCCCCTTGTGCCAAGCTGGTCACCCCAGTAAAGGAGGGGATGTCACTGGGGCAGCACCAGAGCTGGACTGCTCCCTGCTCAGAATTCCCTGCTCCTGGGTCACGTGCATGTCTATATAGAGAATTCCTCCTTCTTTTCCTTCTGTGCCAGTGACTCACATGGAGCTGAGAAGTAAAAATGAAATTTATTCCTAAACATTGTTATTTTGGGATCATGAAAAACAGATTGTTCACTAGGTAACAAGAGAACAACTTGCCAGACACATGTAGAGGTCACGACGACTGTGATTCATCTCCTAATCTGGCAGGTATCTAGAGCCACTTTTAATGTCTTTATGCCTGGCAGTGACTCACATCAACTGCTCCCAAGCACCTTTCCAAAACCACAAGATCTCTTCCCTCCTACATGACTGTGACTTGTTCACACAAGGTGAGGAGAAAGCAACCAAGCACTTGCCACGTGTCTCACCTGGAGACAAGAGGACACGGTCAAATCTGGGTTTGATATCTGCACTTGGACTGTAAAATGCAGACATGTTGCCTCCCTGGACATGAGCATGTTGGAGCACTCTGATGGATCCTGCTTGTGTCTGAGGGACTGACTTCCAGCTTGAACGCCTCTGTGGCCTTCAGGACCAGAAACATCTCCAGGGGAATTCTCTGGGAGGCATCTCTAGAATGAGACCCTGGAAGAGCAGCAAACCTTCTTCACGTGTGCTGACCACACACATGCAGCTCTCGGTCTGGGGGAGGTAGCAGGAGGTTGGGAGAAAGCAGCAGAGATGCCCAGGGAGTCTGTGGGATCCTGAGGCTGGATAAACACAGGACAAAATGAGATCTTCTGGAGAGTGACTGGTGCAGAGTTTGGGAATGCAAGATTCCTGGTAAATCTTCCAGATGAGGGGCAGAGGAGGGGCAGGACTGAGCTCTGCTCTGGGGGGACCAGGGACAGCACCCAGGGAAGGGCTGGAGCTGTGTCAGGGCAGGGTCAGGGTGGATCTCAGCAAAAGGTTCTTCCCCCAGAGGGTGGTTGGCACTGCCCAGGCTCCCCAGGGCAGTGGGCACAGCCCCAAGGCTGCCAGAGCTCCAGGAGGGTTTGGATGATCCTCTGGGGCACAGGGTGGGACTGTTGGGGCTGGACCTGTGCAGGGCCAGGGGTTGGACTGGATGATCCTTGTGGATCTATTCCAAGTCAGCAAATCCTGTGATTCTGTGATTCAGAGCAGAGTCAGTGGGAGTGGGTGAGAGATTGGTTAGGACATGATCTGCAGAGCAGGGACAGAGTGATTGGGACAGGTGACATTACATAGGCTGCTTGGAGAGGTAGAGGAAACACCACTGTTATTCCCTTCCACATCACATGTGGTGCTTGGAGGAGTGGAGGAACAGGGCAAGGCTACCCAGACACCACCAGCTTCATTGACATCACCAACATGACCACACTGCAGGTTATTCCTCACCACAGAAGCAGTGGGACCTTCTTCAGGACCATGATCCCACCACTCCCTGGGTGCGAATGAGTTGAAGATGCACGGTGAAATCATCATTCATTTCTTCACACTGCAAGAGGGGTCTGGCCTTCTCCCAGCATCCCCTCTCCAGCAGATGATAAAGGGATCCTCCCAAGAGAAGATCCATGGCAGATCAGATATTGAAATAGAGGTTGGGTGGGGTTTTGGTGGGCAGGGTCTTCTGCAGCTGAAAGGAGATGCCAAAGCGGGGGGAAAGGGAAGGGGTTGGCTCTGTGCCCTCCCAGGAGATTGCCTCAGCACAAAGGCATGTAGGTGTCATGGAAAACTCTTGGAGACCTGTTTTGTGCCAACGAAGCCTCTGCCAGCTTAGGATTTTGGTCATCTGTATTGTCAAGGGGTTGGGACAGATCTAACCTAAATCGGGACATTCTCTCTGTTATTTTATCATTAAACAAACAAATACAGGTTAAATCCACAAAAAAAAGCAAACCAGTCCTTCCAAACTGCCTTTATCTGGAAAAGCCTGGGTCCCATTTCCATTTGTATTCCAGGGAAGAGACCTGAGCCTTAATGTCAACACACTGAATTAAAGGATTTTTCATTAGTTACGAGGAAGGTAAAATCATCTACTGAAATGTGATTTGCAGCAGGAAGCTGCAGGGAGATGATTGTGTGTCTTATACAACAGGTTTCTGCTCTTCTCCCAGGTGAAGACAGGCAGGTCCTGATGCAGCAGATGGAGAGCTGAGAGCCAGGGCTTGTTGGAGCAGAGGTAGTAGGGATGCAGCTTGTAGGACTCCACCACCCTCCCCTCCAAAAAATGGAATGTGACAATGCTCCAAGCCTCAAGAGTGGAGACCAGAGGTTTTAACACCTGACTTTGGAGTTGGGAAGCAGCTGGAGAGCATCCAGGAGCAGGACCCAGGGCTGGCTGGGTCCAGGATATGTTGCTTGTCATGTATCCCACACTGTGCATGTAGGGTAACAAAGTGTTGAGAACGGGCGATGCACACCCAGAACAAGTTGGGTTTTGGTGGATTTTTTTGTGGACTCTTTGAAGAGCTCAGGCAGCCAAAGGGGATTCAAGCAGTCAGAGTCAGCCAAGACTCTGACTGGAGGGTCTTGAAGACCCCACCTGCAGAGTTGGGCCCAGCTCTGGGGCCCCCAACACAAGACAGACATGGAGCTGCTGGAGCAAATCCAGAGGAGGCCACGGAGATGGTCCAAAGGCTGGAGCCCCTCTGCTCTGGAGCCAGGCTGGGAGAGCTGGGGGGGTTCCCCTGGAGAAGAGAAGCTCCAGGGAGACCTGAGAGCCCCTTCCAGGGCCTAAAGGGGCTCCAGGAGAGCTGGAGAGGGACTGGGGACAAGGGATGGGGGGACAGGACACAGGGAATGGCTTCCCACTGCCAGAGGGCAGGGTTAGATGGGAGATTGGGAAGGAATTCCTGGCTGGGAGGGTGGGGAGGCCCTGGCACAGGTTGCCCAGAGAAGCTGTGGCTGCCCCTGGATCCCTGGAAGTGTCCAAGGCCAGGTTGGACAGGGCTTGGAGCACCCTGGGGTAGTGGAAGGTGTCCCTGCCCATGGCAGGGTGGGATGAGATGATCTTTAAGATCCCTTCCAACCCAAATCAAGCTCTGATTATATGAAGATGGAGCTGACATCCAAGGACCATTTGTGTGTATCTGATGGTTTTTTCCTGTAGCAGCAGCAGAGGGGCCCTTTCTGTCACTGGAACTGGGAGGAAGCACAGGGCCAAGGATGCAGGATACGGCCATACATTGATTCAATAAGGCAAAACAGGTCTATGCAGCTGCACACACTCAATTTACACTATTTTACTGGGCTGTTTTTATTTTTTATTACACTATAAAACAAGAATAAGTGATCAGAAACAAAAGAATTTAGTTATCATCTGTCAAAAACAAGACAGAGAGAGAAGCAGTGCAATAAATTGCAGAGTCCATAAAAAATTCCAGCGTATTAACTGAAGTGCTGCAGAGCAGACAACAGGTAATGATAAAGCTGAACACAATTATGGAAGAAAAAATTTATTTTAAAATACTGGAATATTCTCAGCTGAGAAACGTTGTTGATCTGCAGTTTGGTTGGCTGGGTGAAATAAGTTTGGCATTAAAGGGAGAAAAGGGGAAGAAAGGCTGAATTTGGAAATAAGTCCTACACGTTTATGAGAGGGAGTACCAAGGGTTTTCCTTTCCTCACCCTCTGAATACATGGTTGACACACTAAATCTCTGTGTGTCCCAGCCCTGCTCTAAATCCCAACCTGCTGGATAGTAAGTCCCTTTTTTTATCTGGCACAGCCTGTGAACCTAGAGACACAAATCCCAGAATCCCAGAATGTGCTGAGTTGAAGGGACCCACAAGGATCATCCAGTCCAACCCCTGACCCTGCACAGACCCAGCCCCAGGAGTCACCCCCTGTGCCCCAGAGCATCATCCAAACCCTCCTGGAGCTCTGGCAGCCTTGGGGCTGTGCCCACTGCCCTGGGGAGCCTGGGCAGTGCCAACCACCCTCTGGGGGAAGAACCTTTTGCTGAGATCCACCCTGACCCTACCCTGACACAGCTCCAGCCCTTCCCTGGGTGCTGTCCCTGGTCCCCCCAGAGCAGAGCTCAGTCCTGCCCCTCCTCTGCCCCTGCCCAGGGAGTTGGAACTGCACTGAGCTCTCCCCTCAGTCTCCTCTGCTCCAGCTGAACACACCAAGTGCCCTCAGTGTCCTCACACACCTTCAAATCAAGGCCCTTCCCCATCTCTGTGTCCCTCCTTTGGACACTCTCCAATGGCTCAATCTCTCCCTTCCATTGTGTCCCCCCAAAGTGCCCCAATGTTGAGGTGAGGCTGCCCCAGGGCAGAGCAGAGTGGGACAATCCCCTCCCTGAGCCCCCAGGACAGGGATGTCCCTCCTGGCTGCCAGGGCACTGCTGACTCAGGGACAACTTGCAAAACTCTACAGTCTGCAGCACTTTGGGAGTAAAACCCAGCTGACCACTCCCTGATCATCCCCTTTATCAATTTTCCAGGCTGACACGAGATCCAGAGGCTGACACGGAAACAAGGGCTGAGTTGGAGGATTCCGAGCGCATTGACCAAGTAATTTGGGATAATCAATTACCCATTCCATGGTCCTAATGACTCTTTAGATCTCATTTCACTTGGTGCAACTGAGAACTCAAGTGCTCCACCATACAATTTATTAATGAAAATTTGCTTTATAACAATTTTTAAAATTATGGAATTGAAAATAAAGATGATTAACAGTGCCTGGAAAGATTCAACACACGCATCTAAGGGTTTAGAACTTCGTTGGGAATCAGTAAATCTAATCGATGAACAAATGTTATATCAGAATTAATATTAACATAGTGGTAACATATTCTAATTATTGCATAACCTATTTTGGAGGGCTAATTTTTATATCAGCATGAGCTGTTGGTCTTTAATCTTTCATTAATTTCATTCATAGCCTTATATTAATTTGCCAATCAAGCTTTATGTTTGAATTAAAAGCTCTGGGACTTGGACGTGTCAAGTCAACCAAATGATTTCAAAATCAGGATTTAGGAATTTAGACAGTTACTTAATTACTGCAAACATTAAGTGCATTCACAACTGCCTTTCCTTCATCATGGTACTCATGGTCACACCCTTCTGCTCACCAGTTTTGCTCCTTCTGAGACTTCATCTTTTTTAAAGAGTAGATGCATGAGAAAAAAAGGTCTTATAGGAAAGAAAAACGAGAATATGGACTGTGAAATAAATGAGTGGTCTGCATCACATGTGATCTGCAAGTCACATCACATTTGAAGAGCAGCTAGAATTAGAGCAGTTCTTAATTATCAAGGCATATCTTTGCCAGTTTGTCTTTCAGATAAGCACAGGGACAGGTGGATCCTCTCACAGTGCGGCTGCTGAACCGACTTGTGTTTGCTTTTTCCCCCTGTCGCTGCTCCTCACCAGAGGAGATACTGGGAAGGAATTGTTCCCTGTGAGGGTGGGGAGGCCCTGGCACAGGTTGCCCAGAGAAGCTGTGGCTGCCCCTGGATCCCTGGAAGTGTCCAAGACCAGGTTGGACGGGGCTTGGAGCAACCTGGGATGGTGGAAGGTGCCCCTGCCTAGGACAGGGGTGGGACTGGATGAACTCTGAGGTCCCTTCCAACCCAAACCATCGTGTGATTCTCTTCACACCAACCGAGTCGTGGCCATATGTGTCATATTTCTAAGTACAAGACAAAGTTAAGGCTGAGTGTGGGACCTGAAGGAGGAGGATGGAGTTATCACACCAGGCAGGAGCACATCTGGCTGTGGCTGGGTCACTCCTATCTGCTTCAGGGGCTCCAAGCCCATGCATCTTTGTAATGTGCTACTTGTAATGCTACTATCTAGTGACCTTAATGCCCAACTCCTGCCTCCTGGGTATGAATATCATGAATATCAAAGTTACTGCACTGTTTACATTGGGTTTGAAAATTGATCCCATCCCACCCACAGGCACTACCTCGTTTTCCAAGATACATATCCTTCTTATTAGTAATTTATAGGCAGCATTTGGTATTGCAGACAGGGTGGGGCAAGGAGCAGTGGCAGGAAAGCTGTCAGCATGGTAACATGTATATGGAACTGGGAGGCCTTAGGATGCTGTTACCTGACTTAGGTGGGACCAAAATGATCCCTTTCCTCTGGCACGCAGCCTTAATCTTCTCATATTGGCTACGACAACTCTGCAGAGCCCAAACAACCTGCAGCAAAAGCTGTGAATTAAATTCACCCCAAATAAATTTCATCTGCTATTGGAAACAGGAGCCTTA
This sequence comes from Pachyramphus minor, assembly GCA_013397135.1. Taxonomy (NCBI): domain Eukaryota; kingdom Metazoa; phylum Chordata; class Aves; order Passeriformes; family Tyrannidae; genus Pachyramphus; species Pachyramphus minor. Next base: position 443,056 of record VYXB01008859.1, on the reverse strand, counting down.
AATCAAGGCAATCCGCTGTCTCAAATGCCTGTCTCACTCCTAGGTGAGAATTCATGGCTTCCTTGAAACAGAAGACATCTCCAGGAGTGAGGGACACTGACACAGTGCTGGAGGCACAGGAGTCCAACAGAGAGCAAAACTTGTTGATATTCTGCCCATCCTACCAGGGCTACAACTTGCTGTGAACCTCAGGTACAACCTGAGCAGTTCAACCCCATGGGATCTATCCCAAAGCCATGTGGTATCTACCCAAGTGCTGCAGTGATTCCTAAAGAGTTAGGAAGCCCAGGAAGGGGTCAGGGATTTGAGGTGGAAAGGAGCAGACACTGAGGTGGGGATGGAATTTCCCTCCGTAAATGATGAGGTCAACGTTGGATCTTGAGAAGTCCATACACTTTCCCTGTCCAGGGTCTGCTGAGCACCAGCTTGGACCCGAATTGAGCTGTGCTTTGTCCTCCATCAAACCATTATCTCCCAACGTGGAGCTTCCAGGAGAAGCAGCAGCTCTGGAGTCACACTGACATTTCAGCATCCCTGAGTGCCTGTGATGAGCTACTGACCTGAGTCAAGGCAAACTGAAGCTTCAAAAGCCCCCTTCTTTTGCAGAACAGAGCGAGGGGAGCTGGTGGCTCCAACCCCACGAGGTGCCAGCGCAGACATGAGCAGTTTGCAGGTGCCTCTGCTCCGCACATGCGGAGCCGGTGCTGTGGCACTCGCCCGCTTTCATCTTCGAGGTGTAAGTGTTGCAGTTCTGGCAGTAGCCTGAGGGCAAATTGTTTGGAAAGTTTGAGCAAAGCAGGTTCAACAGCTTCAAAGTAGGAAGGGGATGACAAAAATACATAATTGCCTTCTTAAGAAAATAAAAAGCAACTTTTTTTGGCAGATTGGCAAGTACACACTTCCTACGCATTTTCCCTTCTACCCAAAACATGATTCCAGCCTTATTTTTATTTCAGGAACTGTGAATTATGAAAGGGCTCTCCCCTACTTCTTCCTCTGCCTTTTTCTCTCCCCTTCCAACTTTTTCTCTCCCTTCCCCTCTCCTAACCTGTGTTATGTTTGTTTATAACCTTCACACGCAGACCTTGTTCTAATTTACTTTATACACATGTTGCAGGACCCGCAGGACAAGGATTGGTTTCCTGCTGCCATGGCTTTATGAATAAATCCTTTTACAAAACAAAACCCCCTGCAGAGCCACAGGTAGGTGATATGTTTTACTAAATCCCAGTGCCCCCTCTCCCAGAGGAGAAGGATTAGACTGTTTCCAGTGTGCACACGGTTCTTGAGTCCCCAACCCTCCTCCCATTAAGTGCCCCCCACACAACTGTGACACTGACAGCTCCAGCCAGACTGACTCAAAAGTCAACCTAGAGATGCAGGCAAAGTGTGGGGAATGCTGAGAGCTTCCATTGTTTTCCTTTGGGATCCTGGGGCGGCACAAGAGGAATTGCCAAAACACCAAGTGTGGGGACTTGTAGTGCACTTGGGCACAATGGGGGAAATGGAGCCATGGAAGCATCAGCCCCACAGCCCTACTCTAGGAGTGCCAAGGAGTTCTTGCATCCTGCACAGCCTCTGCAGCCCTTTGTGATGTGAAAACTATGGTATCTTTCCTGCTGTGACCAAGGAAAGATCAAAGAACTACCCCAAACCACATCCTTCCAGGATTCCAAATGTAAGCAGTAAAAGAGTGGTTTTGTCTAAGTTTTATCCCCCTCCCTCACCTCTGTCCCTTGTGCAGCAGATGCTCTGTCCGTTGTCTCCTCCCCGCTGGTCACCCTCTGGCACCTCGTGCTGCTGAGATACAGGAGCTCTGCTCCAAAAAGCAGCATCTGCTGAGCGTGTGAGCTCACACTGGGTAGAGCACTGGCTCTTGTCTTGCCTCACCAGCCACCCATCGTGAGCCCCGTGGGCAGTGGTGGCCACAGCCAGGGCCATCAGAGGCCACGGGGGCCTCAGGGCTCTGGGCAGGGAGCCCAGCTGTGCCAAACGCTGTGCCAGCTGCTGCTGCTCCCAGATGACAGCAGAGTTTATGGCACTGGCAGCAGGTGACCTGCAGACACTTGGAGGAGATGCAGCTCTGAAGGCTCCTATGGAGAAGCACATGAGCATGACCAGCCCTGCCACCCCAGGGCTTCTCCTGCCTGAGCTGGGCAGTGATTCCCAGCAGGCTGGGGAGAGCACATGGCTCCCAGTGCTGTGCTGAGCTCCTGCCTGCATTCCTTCTCTGGAGCTGCTTCCAGGCTGCTGTCACCAGCACTGTGCCAAGGCTGTCACAACACCTGTCCCATGTAGCATCTTGTCCCTGGCTCCAGCCCCTCAAGACATCTGTGGTCCTGGCAGAGAGGAAAGTCACCCAAGACCATCCACTTTTGTTCCTGTGACTCACCAGGCAGTAAGAGGGTCCCAGTTCTGGGCTTTGACAGAGGCAGTTGTGGTGCTGCCATCTGCATGGCATTTTGGAGAGTGGGGACCACCTGCAGGGCTCAGAGGGAGTTTTCCCAGGTTTCTGGTCTCTAAAGCAGAGCCATGTGTGCACTAACACATGGACAAGGGTCCAGGGAGCAGGACTGGGATGGTTTAGTCTCCTCCAGAAGCAGGTCCCTGCCCATTGCTCTCCTCTGGTGGGATGAGGCACAAAATGCCTCCACAGGCACGACTGAGCTGCTGCTTGGAGAATAAATCCCCTTCCCAAAAGCTGAGCCCAGCAGAGCCCTGCAAGCTCTCGGTGCTTCCCAGGCCTCCATTCATCCATCTCCTGGCACTCTCATCCCTGCAGTGCCTCTGGCAGAGCAGTAAGCCCCTGAATATTTTATGTGGTTATTAGTGACAACATAATCTATGTGGGGAGAGGCAGAAGTGCTGACCCAGGCAGTGGCAGCGTGGCAGGGAATGTTAACTCTGGCGTGGTGCAGGTGCTCCCACTGCTCAGGGCTGGTGGCTCTCCCTGGCATGTGCTGCTTGCCCATGGGCACTCACAGGCAGCCAGACTCCTTGTTTTTCTCATTTATACATCCCTTCCCCCCTTAATTTGTCACATATGGCATGGGAATGGTGTGTCCATGTGTCTTTGAGCAGGGCATATGCTCTGTACATGATTAATCACATGTTAGCCACAAATATGCTGGTGAGGCATAGGAGTACCAGGGAGTACAAACATGAATGTGAACATGCAGAAACTATGCACCCGAAGCTTCCCTTCAGCCAGAATTTGTGAGCCTGCAGCCATCTGCACCCCAGCTGGGAGCAAGCACTCACATGCACAGTGGAGGATCCTGGCTGGCATTTTCCAGAGTAGAAAATTCAATACTGAAGGCCTTTCTTCAGGTGCAAAATACTGCAGAGCTCAGGAATGCAGAAGGCCAGTGCTGTGCAGATACTTGTTGTGCAAACAGCCTGGGAAAGCACAGTGTGGACTGGCAGGAGGGCACAGAGGCTGCACACACGTGTTCAGGGCATGTGTTGGTGCTGTGGAGCTGCTCAGGGCCAGGGAGAAGCAGCATCAATACATGGGAAGGGCTGGCAGGGAGAGCCACCTCTGAGCCACCTCTTTGGCGTGACTATCACAGAACCATAGAATGGCCTGGGTTGAAGGGACATTAAAGCTCATCTCATTCCGACCCCTGCCATGGGCAGGGACGCCTTCCACTAGCCCAGTTGCTCCAAGTCCTGTCCAGTCTGCCCTTGGACACTTCCAGGGATCCAGGAGCAACCACAGCTTCTCTGGGCAACTGTGCCAGAGCTTCACTGCCCTCTTCCCAATATCCCATCTAACCCTGCCCTCTGGCAGTGGGAAGCCATTCCCCCTTGTCCTGGCACTTCAGGCCCTTGTCAATAGTCTCTCTCCATCTTTCTGGTTGCCTCCCTCAGGCACTGGGAGACCACAACTAGGTGACTATGGAGCCTTCTCCTCTCCAGGCTGAACAATCCCAACTCTCCCACCTTCCCTCCCAGCAGAGCTGCTCCAACCCTCTGCTCATCTTGGTGCCTCCTCTGGACTCTCTCCAGCAGCTCCATGTCCTTGCTGTGCTGTTCCCAGGGCTGGAGCAGCTCTGCAGGGGGGTCTCCCCTGAGGGGCAGAGGGGCAGAATCCCCCCTGCCCTGCTGCCCACGCTGGGGGATCAGCCCAGGGGGTTCTGGACAAAGTCATGTCCAGCCTCTCCCCCACCAGTCCCCCCAAGTTCTTCTCCCCAGAGCTGCTCCATCTGCTCATCCCCAGCCTGGGGATCCTCAGTGCAAACTGGTGGCAGCTGGGGAAGATCTAAGAACATGATGGAAGTCTGGCCAGGAATATAACACAGGGGAGCCTGAGGAGCTCAGCCCTTTTCAAATCTTGGTCCCCAGTGAGTGACTTGAACTGGACTCTCAGCTAATGGTGTGAACCAGGCTGCTGCTGGAGTTCCTGCTCCCCCTCCTGTGGGTGCACTGGTGCCCAGGTAGGGAGTTGGGTCATGGCTTCTTGCTTTTTGTCCCAGCTGGATCTTTCCAGCCTGGTTTCTTCCATGGCCACAGATCTGCCTGTTGCAGTCACATTGCCAAAATGGCCCCAGAAAGGGGTGGTAAAGGAGTGACAGCAGCACTCAGGTGCTCAGCACAACCAGTAGCTGGGCTCAGATGGGAGAGGTGAATTGGGAGCCAGGCTGAGGTGGGAGAGGTGAATTGGGAGCCAGGCTGAGGTGGGAGAGGCAGGATGTTTAACAGTCTCAGGGGCTTCAGCAATCCCTCCTGGTGGGTTGCAAGTGCTTTGAGAGGCAGACAATGCTGCTGGAGAGGGGCACAGCTCCCTACTGCCTGTTGGGAAGCAGAGGTACCTGCCAGTGCTGCCAAGCCCAGGATGCTGCAGAACATCCCAGCTGAGGCCCAGCCTGTGCTGCTGCTGCTGAGGAAGCTTGTGCTGAGCAGGTTCATCTTTATGGAAATCACATTCCCTTCAGCTGGCTTCCAGGATAATCAGTATTAAAGGGAAACTATTTTCTAGTTCATTAGAGGAAAGCTGCGTCCCCGCGGCTGCTGCTGTCGGCACCTCCTTCTCCTTCAGGAGAAATGATCTCTGCCAGCGCCAAACACGGAGACATTCACACTCCAAATGTCAAGTGGGGGAAGGGGGAGAGGAAAGGTCTGCAGCTCCAAGGGCAGCCCTTCCTCCTGCTCATCTTCCATCCTCCAGGGGGGTTTGAGTGAACTCTGGTCGTTCCCCTTGGGTTTCTCCACAAGCCCTCAGCCCCATGGTCCTTCCCTCTATTCCTTGCTGTGGTACCCCCAGCCTGAGGAGCCCTTGTGTTATCCCTGGACTTTCTGCTGCTTGGCAGCATCCTCAAGACTTGGAGTCTCCTCGTGAATAACCACAGTGATGGTTGTGTCTGTGCCTCTGCCAGAGCCTTTTCCCCTCAGCAGGATGCTCTGAAGTTACCCCAGGGTGAGAACTGTTCTCCTCCTCATCTCCCAGACAAAAATCAGGTCAATCTTTTATGGATTATACCTTCCATGCTCCCCCATGGTGCAGTGATCTCTTCAGTTGTTTCTTTACCCCCTTTCTCCCTTGGGTTTTCCTTGGTTACGACACCCCTGGGCTCATCTCATCTCATCTCATCTCATCTCATCTCATCTCATCTCATCTCATCTCATCTCATCTCATCTCATCTCATCTC
>VYXB01008859.1:337097-437259 GCA_013397135.1 Pachyramphus minor | reverse complement strand
TTTCTTTCTTTCTTTCTTTCTTTCTTTCTTTCTTTCTCTTTCTTTCTTTCTTTCTTTCTTTCTTTCTTTCTTTCTTTCTTTCTTTCTTTCTTTCTTTCTTTCTTTCTTTCTTTCTTTCTTTCTTTCTTTCTTTCTTTCTTTCTTTCTTTCTTTCTTTCTTTCTTTCTTTCTTTCTTTCTTTCTTTTCTTTCTTTTCTTTCTTTTCTTTCCTTCTCATTCTCTCCCCATTTCTTCTTCTCTGTGGTTTAGTCTCCACTGCCTCTGGGCAAAGCTGCTGCTTTCCTGTCTCACCAGCCCATCCAGCACAGGCTCAGCAGGGGGTGGTGTTGGGAGGCTTCAGAGGATGTCCCCTTGCTGATAGGCCTCGGTGTTGAGGTCTTCCCACTGCTCCAGAAGAAGGCTCTGAGTTTTCCTGAAGCTCCAGGTTGTCCAGCTCCCAGTGCTCAGCATTAATCCAGCTCCCAAGAAACACTAAGATGCTCCCAGAAGAAGTGATGCCAGTCTGACAATCCAAGAAATGAAGGTTTTTTCTGGCCTGGTGTCTTCATCCCTGTGCAGTCAGGCTGTCCCCCAGACACCTGGGCTCTCTGCTGGGTTCTCTGGCTTGGAAATACTTCACTCAGGCTCCCAGGAAACCTTCCCTGTGCAGAAAAAGGGTGTGTCATGAGGGGGCCTCAGCACTGCCTTCGTGGTTCCAGAGAGCCAGCTTGTCTTTCCACTTACACATGACACCTGACAGTGACTGGGGGCGTGGACTGCCACTAAGAGTACATATATTTATGTGTATAATAACATGTATTATATATAATATATAAATATGCCCCAGACATTTTCACCCTGGAGGTGGTGAGTCAGGTTAATTTGCTGCTAGAAGTGGATCAGAGAGGCCACCCCCAGGATGGCAAAAGACTCTTCCTCAAGTAAGCCTTTTGGTCAGCATCTTCTTGAAAAACAGCTCTTCCACCCTCCATGGAAAGAGGCCAAGACCATCCCCAGGATGCATGGAGACGAGAAGAGGATATCCAGCTGCCTCTCTTTTTGAGTGACTTCAGAACTGGGATTACAATGAAGAGGGACAACACACATAGGAGGTCCTGGTAGGCAGGAAGCTGAGTTGGGAGCCTTTCCCTAAACATTTTGCTAGGCTGGAGTGCTGGAGATTCCATCAGGAGAAGGCAGGCTGTGCTTTCACTGGGTGATAGATGGGGATGGGGTTTGCATGTGCAGGGCAGAGTCACCTCCATGGTGATGGGGCTGGATTTCCCAAGGATTGCAGCACCAGCACTGAGCGCACAGCCCTGGGCACAGCCCCAGCACTTTGGAAAACAGCTGGGCTTTGTGGAATCTGGGAAGCAGCCGAGGTGTGCTGGCCCTGATGTTGCACCACAGACCTCTGCCTGCAGACCTCCACCTGCACACCCAAAGCATCCCCTGGCACAGCCCAGTGCCAGGCAGCCTGTAGGGAGTCCTGCTTCCCCCAGCGTGTGCTTCCTCTGCCTGCCAGCCCCTCATCCTTCATACAGCCAGAACTGGGTGACTCAGCCATGGATCAGAGACCGAGCTCATCATGGCAGACAGGGCAGGGACAGCAGGACACTAATGCAGAATTAACAGTGGCCTTTTGGAGGATGGCTTCATTCCATGCCCATTAGGAACAGCTGCCCTGGTGGTGGCTTCTGCCTGAGGCAGGGGGAGGGCAGAGACACTGAAGGGGATTTGGTGTCCTTGTGGTGGGGTCCCAGGGGGAAGAGGCAAGGTGGACCCAGAGCATGGAGCAGAGGAGCAAGATGGGTGTGTGTGGTGTGCATTTGTCAGTGAATAATCGCTGCACGCAGCAGGCACAGATTTTCCTTCCTTGCAAGAAGGAGTCATGGAGCTGTTGTCCACAGGAAGGTGGAGCTTTGTCAGGGTAGTCACAGGGCCAGAGGTGGAAGGGCCCCACAAGGTTCATCCAGTCCTGCACAGAACCATCCACAAGAGTCACACCATGTGCCTGAGAGTATCACTGAAACATTCCTTGAATTCTGTCAGACTTGGTGATAAAAGTGAGATTGGAAAGAACTGGAATGTGTGTCCTAGCAAAAAAATAGAACAATTTTGAGGAAAAAATTACCAAACCCCCCCACCTTTGGTAGCTCCTTCCTGGTAGCTCCAAGCATGGAGATGCACTGACTGGTCCCTCACATGGAGTCAGAGAGCCAGTATAAATCTCCAGCCTTGCAGAGTGGTGCCAAGTCCTGGCCTTTCAGAGCTGTTGTCTGCTCTGGCTTGTAGCTGTGTCTGGGGATTGCCTCGAGGAGAGGCCAAGGCTGACAGATGATCCCCTAATCAGCTGGATAAGCAGAGCCCAAAGTCCCTGCTCCCACCTCCGCCAGTTAATTGCTTTTGTTCCCAGCCCAAAGGGGCAGAACCAGTTTCTGTGCTCTGGTGTCCTTTTTAAGCATTCAGAGGGAGTTTCCAAGACGGGCTGTGCTGATGTTGATGAGCTCTGATGAACTGTCTCCCCAGCCTCCCAGGCACCAAGAGGGATCTCTCCACACATGGCAGAAGGCAGCTGGGAGAACACTCCAGTGCCTGGGTTTGGACCCATCCTCTCATGAAGAGAACTCTCCTGTCAATCAAGAAGAAGGCTTTTTTTAAGCTTCTCCCACCCTCAGACAAAACCCAAAGGTGTTTGGGACCTGTAATCTCAGGCGGGGGTGGTGTGTGGGAGGACGGGACAAACCTGCTGCAGTCTGAGCCCAGGGATGGGGCTGGTGGGACACTGCTGGAGCTGGCAATGTGTTGTCACTGGCACACTGATTGTCTAGACAGCCTGGGAGGGAATGGAGAGACAAAACCAAGTCTGGAGTGTGATTGGACAAAAATGTTCTGGTCCATGTGGGATGCTCAGCCATGCCTGGTTTGTGGACCAGATTTATGGAATCAGGGAATTATTTGGGTTGGAAAAGCCCTCCCAGCCCACCGAGTCCACCCTGTGCCCCATCCCCACCTTGTCCCCCAGCCCAGAGCGCTCAGTGCCACAGCCAGGCCTTCCTTGGGCACCTCCAGGGCTGGGGACTCCAAACCTCCCTGGGCAGCTCCTGCCAGTGCCTGACCACCCTTTCCAGGGAGAAATTCCTCCTCATGTCCAACCTGACCCTCCCCTGGCACAGCTGGAGCCCGTTCCCTCTCCTCCTGTCCCTTGTTCCCTGGGAGCAGAGCCCGACCCCCCCCAGCTCCCCCCTCCTGTCAGGGAGTTGCAGAGCCAGAAGGTCCCCCCTGAGCCTCCTTTTCTCCAGGATGAGCCCCCCCAGCTCCCTCAGCTGCTCCTGCTGCTCCAGCCCCTTCCCAGCTCCCTTCCCTTCCCTGCACACGCTCCAGCCCCTCAGTGTCTCTCTTCCATGAGGGCCCAGAACTGGGCACAGCCCTGGAGGGGCCTCAGCAGGGGCAGCACAGGGACAGTCACTGCCCTGGTCCTGCTGTCACACCATGGCTGGCACAGCCCAGGGCCATTGGCCTCTTGTCCCCCTGGGCTCATGTCCAGCCCCTGGCACCAGCACCCCCAGGGCCTTTCCCCATGGGCACTTCCCAGCCCCTCTGCCCCAGCCTGGAGCTGCAAGGGGCTTTTGTGACTCAGCTGCAGGACCCAGAATTTGGGCTTCTTGAACCTCATACTATTGGCCTTGGCCCATCAATCCAACCTGTCCAGATCGCTCTGCAGATCCTCCCTGTCCTCCAGCACTTGATCCATGCTCCTCACCAAAAAAGGAGTGAGATTTTCTCCAGGGAAGCACTCAGGGTGTTTCATCTCCTGTGTTCCCTGTCCTCTTTCCTCACCCATCAGCAGCCAGCAGTTCATGTGGTGACTTCAGCCCAGGTCGGCTGCAGCAGCGTCTCCTTGAGTGATGGAGGGGTAGAAATGAACAGAGGGAGTCTGGTGGCGGCCTGGCCTGGAGGAGCAGATCTATTTGGGCATAAATTCAGACTTACCTCTGTACGGATAACAGTGAAATAGGTTTCTCTGCAGACATCCCAGGGAAGAAGTGTGGATTTATGGGAGCTGTTTTGGAGCCAGCATTTTGGAAGTTCAGCCTCTAAAGTCTGGACGCTCCACCCAGAAAAGCAGGACAGCAGTGAGTGTCCTGGTCTGCACAGCCTGTAGGATTTGGACACAGAAGACAACTCAAGAACACTTGTAGTGGTGGTGATTGTTGATACCAAATGGGTCCAGAGGTAACTTGGAAGATGGGAAGAAAGAGCAGTCTGAAACCCTCTGAGCACTCAGAGATGAAATTCCCTGGAAAGGTGATAAACAGCTGGAGAAGATCGAAAACAGGGGCCAAAAGGATCTAAAAAGTAGCTTCTGCACTGACAATAGGGGGGCTTGAAGTACTTGATGGTTGAGCTCTCTTTAGTTCACTTGGGAAGAGGAGTCTGATTTTGAAGTCCTATTGAAGAAATCCGAGGAGAGCTGCACTTGACATGAAAATGCTGCAGATGAGAGGGAGCTTCTTAACGGTAGCACATGAAACAAGGTGAAACCATAAAGGAATTTGCAGCTCATCAAGGACTGAAGAGCCAATTTTGTAATTATGGGTGCTGAAGCTTCGGTGAGAGACTGCAACCTGATTGTGATCCGGAACAAAAATTTTCGGCAGAGATGACAGGAAGGCCCTGAATGAACCCTCTACAAAGCAATTATCTGATGCTAATCCAAGGAAATCACTCAGTCTGCTCTGAAGGTTACAGAGGACTGGCACAGCGGGCATGGCAGAGAATCCAAGGTGGCACGAGAGGAATGGTGAGGCAGAAACATGTGCAGAGGTGGTGCTGGAGACCAGCAGAAACACCACAGAGTGATGCACAGGGCAGGGCTGTGCCTGGAATACAGAAAAGGTGCACGACATCAGCACATCCCCTCACTTGGCAAATGTTTTCTTGCACAAGGAGTCAGCCTGGAGAGATGACACATGGAAAGGAGTTCACAGTAATTTGCAGGAGTGAAGGACAGCAGCACTGAGGGTGGTGAGAACATCCATCTCTGTGGGGAATAAACAGGTATGTGTTGGATCCTGGTGCTCAAATCAACGTGGTGCCGAGGTTAAGGTGATCTGTAAGTAACAGGCAGCTCTCCAGCCCACCCAAACCCACACATCTACTTTCTCCATCCAGGACTGTCCTCTGGATGAGCCAAAACCATGCCCTGTGCTATGGGAGAGGCTACAAAGGCCTCTGCTCTGTCCTTGAGTGACGGCTGCCCAGCGATCTCCAATACAGCTTAATTTGATAATAACCCTGAGCCAGTTTAAATACTTCAATCATGCCACCTCTTAATCATCTTCTCTCAGAACAAAATAATCCCACTTCGGTTAATCTCTTCTCCTGTGGAAATCCTGTCACTCCTTTATTGTCTAAATGACTTTATGCTGTGCTCTCTCCAACACAAAATTATCTGCCTTTGCATAAATCAACAAAAACAGGACATTACTCCCAGTGTGGTCTAAGTGGCTTCATGGCACTGTGTTTGTCACCTCAGTGAGCACCTTGTGAAAGGTCAACACCTCCACTGCATTCACGAAATCATGTGCATCCAGAGCAATATTAATTTGTCCAGTTGTCTGCATGAATTCCTTCAGTGATGCTCCCCTTGGACAAGTGTGTCCAAGGTGTCTCTCCTGCATCCTCAGTGTCTGAGGAATGTGGGCAGGATGTGGCATGGGGGGAGCCAGCTGGGATGTGGATGGTTGCAAATCATTTGGGGAGCTGGTTTGTTGGTTTGGCTTGGTTTGGCTTGGTCTTTTTGGAGATGCTGGACATACGTGGGGTATGACCAGAGAGGACTGACAACAGGAGACCAGCAGCGTCTGGATGACAGGACAGAACAGTGCAGGTGTAAAGAGGCAGGAGATTCCAAAGGTGCTGCAGAATGCAGTAAAATCACTTGTTGCACAAGATCTTCCCCATGAGGGACCAGCAAATCCTGGTTCTTCCCGCTGTGACCCACAAAATGCCTAGTGCTGCCCCTTGAATAGCTGCTCTCAGAGAAGCTGAGACAGAAGATTTCAAATCAAGGCAACAGCAGAAGATTTTCAGGATGTCCTGGCTGCACTAAAAATATTTTTTCTGCAGCTGTGACAGACAATAATGCAGTTATAAATTCAATGCAACTATAAATTAAAAAAAAAAAAAAAAAAGAGATTTTTACCCACTTGCTTTATCACCAGGGTAGAGCGTTGAGGAAGAGCAGCAAATGCCTCACCAAAAATTCCTGTGAACCAACATAGGTGGTGTCTCACCAAAATCCAGACAAGGTTTTTGCCTGGAGAAGGGGTAGAGGTGAATCCACCCCTAGGAAATCTGTTCCTGTGAAGCCAGTACCAACTTTGTAGAACTAAAATCTTTGGGGTTTTAGGACATTTTTAAAGGTGATAAGGGTGGTTTTTCCTGCTTCACTGCCACACGAGCAATACACAGAGAGAAGCAGCTCCTGGTTGTTTGTTGCATTTAGTTTCCCAGTTCCTTGTGCCTAAATGAAACAAATGCAATGTGTCCGTATTTAACACGATTTGTGGAGGCACTAAAGGGAAAGAGGCTGGTATTTAGGTGTGAAATACTGTCTCCAGCAGCATGAGGTGGTGATTGAGCTGCACTCAGGCCCCAGGAGCTGTGGTGCAGCTCATGACTCCCATCACAATCCCCTGCGTGGGGTGGACAATTCTTTTCCCCAGCCTCTGCCTTGTCGTTGTCATAATCACACAGGTTTTTGTTCCACCAGTGCAATGAGGCCAAGCTTGAGCTCAAATAATGAATAGATACCTTTCAGTTGTGTTCATTGATTTGGGAGAGACAGCATTTCATAGCCCTGATTGATCTCCTGAACAACCATAGGCACTGCAGGCTGGGCGGGGAGGCTTTGATTCTGTGTCTGCTTGGAGATTTATTCTCATGACAGGCTGGAGTGTGACTGAATTGTGTACCTGGCTCTGACCATACACACCCTCAAGAGTCCTGAAGTTAAAACCATCCATTTGCCTTGTTAAATATGTGACCTCAGTGAGGTGGATGCACAGCTGGGTTTTGCTCGGAGGGTAAGGGATGCCTCTCCCTGGGTACCACCACCGTGAGTGATGTATCCCTGCTTTTCTGGCCAAGGAGTTCTCCAACAGGGATTAATTCTCAGTGAGGGGAGTTCAATTAAAATATCACACAACTAATAGCTTGATGCTAACGATGATGGGGTTGTCAGACAACTGGGCAACTCAAAGGAAAGCCAGGAGCACTCCAGGAGGGAGCAGTGACAGGAACAGGGCAGAGTCTGCCTGTCAGGCTGTCGGGAAACAGGAGGATGATTTCCTCTCTCTGCAGAGAACTGCAGGCTCCTGGCAGGTGTCCTGCTGGGCCACCACTGCTGGTGGCCCCTTGGCTGGATGTGCTTCCCCAGCCACAGCACAGTGCCCAGCCAAGGGACCGATGTGAAGACAGAATGTCCTCCACCTGTGTTCTCACCTATTTATTTTGCTGCTTACAAATAAATATCTGATAGCTTTTCTGGGCTCAAGCCCTCTGGTTGAGGTCCTGATGATTTATTTATACACATGCTTACTCCGCTGCAGCACTTCCCTGCAGGAGATGGAGGTGTCCTGGTGGCTGAGGCACTGGCACAGGAAGGAATATCTCATCTGGGGCCTTCCACACCATCCCTGCACCACTACACTACACTTACAGCTCCTGAGGAGACTAGAAAAGCAGCTGCAAACAGCTGGGCAAGGGGTGATGGGGCAACTGCTGCAGAAGATGCTCTTGCTGGAGCCCTTGGTCTGTGAATCTCCACTTTCTAAAGTGAGGAGTGAAAGGGAAGCCAGAGAGAGAAATTGTTTAAAAAAGGAGTGGGAAGTAGGAGGAAAAGGATGATAATTTGCTATGGAGGTAGAACACACTGGAGACAGGTACTTCAAGTGTGATGTGCTCACAGAGGGTGACCCACACTTCTGCCGCCTGCAATCCAGGTGACCCACGGACCCTGGATTTGAAAAGCTGCCTTGTCAGGCTGCTGGGATTCATTGCTGGGTATCCGATGGGGCTCCTTGAAAGGAAGAGACCTCACTGGGAGTTGATTCAGGTTGCTGTGGAAATGAACACAGCTGTGGCCTCTGCTCTGAGGCAAAGGAGGCTCATCCACATGCACAGGCCACTCGAGGACTCTGAGGTGAGATTATAAAAGCAGGTGCCAGAGCCCTGACAAATGTTAAGGTTGCTGGGATCAGACATGGAGCAAAGTCCTCTGATTGCAGCCTGGGCAGAGCCACACAAAGGGCTGTGCCAGTAATGAAGATTAGGAAAGGCAAACAAATTTTCATGAAGTGCAGAATTACCTATTGGAAAGGGCCATTTTGAGAAATGTCAGGTTTTCACACAAGTAAGGATTGTAAATTAGGGCTGCATTGCATCTGAAAAACCCCTGTGCCAGCTGACCTGGGAGACATGGGCTGGATGCAGAGTTCTTTGGTTCAGCTGCCTGGCCTGTGCCCTGCAGGAGGCTGGGTGGGGGGAACACTGATCCCTGTGCCCTCAGCATCTCTGCACTGATGGGAAAGTGCAGTGTGGTGTTTGTTAATGCCTGTTCTCTGTGCAGTAGTTATTCATTGGACACTCTGTCCTCAGGACACTCCACTTCCCAAAGTTCCAGCCACTCTGCTGCCTTGCTGCTGGTGAGCCAGGGCACGTTTGTCTTCCCCTGCTGCTCTGTGTGAGACAGAGCTGAGCCTGGCTGCTCCCCCCATACCTGGGAGAGGATTCTGGGGGTCTGGAGTGATGCTAGTGTGGCTTTTTGGGTGGGAACAGACTTGTGCCGTGGTACCAAGTGGTGAGGTGTCAAAGGCTGTGCAGAGGGTCTGGGACGAGCTCCCAGCTCAGACACTCCCGGCACATCACGCTCAGTTTATGGCATTGCAGCACCCATGGGTGCTGGGAGATGGCAGGGCTCTTCCTGCCCACCCCTGGGACACCATTCACCCATTTGCACGCACTGGGCAGAGCCCACTGGGGCCAAGGTGGTTTGTCTGGGCTGGGTCACCCCACAGTCCCTTTGGCAGGGCTCCTTGGTGCTGTCTCCAGAGCAGCAGATGGTGCTGGTTCTTCCACCCCTCGCCCCACTCCTTCATGGTGATGTGAGAGCACTCACTGGGGGCCTGTGTTCATTTATTCCTCTCATTTGTGATTCAGGCTCTGTGCAGGAGCAAGGAGAAGCTTTAGTGATGCTCTGAGCCCAGTAATGAGCTCTCAGTGTTTGGTTCAGCACTGGCAGGTGGGTAGCAGGGTCTTGGAGGTTGCAAGGAGCAACCCCCCTGCCATGGGCAGGGACACTTTCCACTAGCCCAGGTTGCTCCAACCTGGCCTTGGACACTTCCAGGGATGGGGCAGCCACAACTGCTCTGGGCAATCTGTACCAGGGCCTCACCACCCTCACAGGGAACAATTTCTTCCTAATCCCTTGTCTAAACCTGTTCTCTATGAGTTTAAAGCTATTCCCCCTTGTCCTGTCACTCATCAGAATTCCCATCCTCCTGCAGCTGCTGACCCCCCAAATCTGGCTGAGCTCCTGCCCTGGTCTGGAGGGTGCTTCACCCCAGCCTGGGTCCAAGGTGGCATTTTAATCAGATATTTTTAGAGAGTGTGGGACATTCTGGATGCACCAGCAGAGCACAGCATCAGCAAGGGAAAATATCTCTCCTGAGTTGGGAGAGTGGCCACTCAGGAGCATCTCTGCAGAGGTGGAGGCCACCTGGGCAAGCTGAGACCTTTGCAGGAGGGAGCAGCTCTCCAGGACAGACAGGAGCTGCTGGCCATCAGCAACCCAGCCCTTGAGCACAACAAGGAGAAAAAAGGTAGATTGAGGGCCCTGATCACATGCCCTCAAGGGAAGTAATTTATCCTGAATTTCCACCTTTTGTTCCATTTGTGAATACACTCTGATTTCTTTGGTGTGGGAATGTTTGCCTGATACTCGGGATGAACACATTGCAGCCTCCCCCTGCGTTCTGTCTGCTCCCTTCCAGCACAGCTATTTACTATTCATGCCCTCTCATCGGGCGCCTTTCACAGTGATTTCGAGAGGGGAAGGATGACTAATGCATGCCAAGCAGTAGGTAACACATTTGGAGACTGGTTTCTGACCTACAGTCCTTGATGATTAAGCAGATGAAATACTCAGGATGGCAAAGCTCTCCACAAAAACCTCATGTTTCTCTGACTCCTGCACTTGTCAGTCAGAAAACTAAGGTGGGCTCGCAATCAGCAGCTACAGAAACTGGTCTGCAGGTCCTGTGGGGCTGGTTTTGGGTTGGGAAGGAGTTTTTAGGGGCAGACAGTCTAACAGAGGGTTAATCAGAGAATCATGGAATGGTGTGGGTTAGAAGGCAGCTTAAAGCATCCATTCCCACCCCCTGCCATGGGCAGGGACACCTTCCACCAGCCCAGGGTGCTCCAAGCCCCATCCAGCCTGGCCTTGGACACTTCCAGGGATCCAGGGGCAGCCACAGCTTCTCTGGGTAACCTGTGCCAGGGCCTCCCCACCCTCCCAGGGAAGAATTTCTTCCTAATATCCAATCTAAACCTCTTCTCTTTAAGTTTAAAGCCATTCCCTTTGTCCTATCACTACCTGCCCTTTAAAATCTCCCTCTCTGGCTTTCCTGCAATGGCAAGGCCATAATGGAAAATGCTGCTGTGTGTTACAGTATGTACGAGGGACACATCTGACTCTGGAATTAATGATAAAGAACTATAATAGGAGTGAAATAGCCCCTGCCTGTGTGCCAGATTGCCTTTGTGTGGGACAGAGGGGCTGCACAAAGTGCCTGTGGAACGGTGTAATTACCCTGTTGTAACTTTTCTCCTCTTATTACTTTAGTTGTGTGATCACACGGGGTTTTGTTGGGCTGGTGTCTGAAAGGATATATGGGAAAGCTCTTTCTGCAGCTCTGGGCAGCAGCAAATTCCTATTGTCCTCAGTTGGACACATCCCCCTGAAGAACAGATTCCATCCTGCCCAAACGTGCAGCACTCGCGGTTTGAATACAGAACAGGCTCCTGACCTTGCCCAATCAAAGTGGTTTATGATTAATGGCACATCCACTAACAAATGTGGCATTATGTGTGGGTTGTTTCATGTGTCTCGTGCCCTCACTGGAGAATAATACAGATGCTTCAAAGCTCCTGGAGTAGGAACTCTCTAAAATCGTGCTTGAGTTTAAGTTAGAAATGAAATAAAGTAAGTGATGGTCATTTTCTCCAGCTGCTCTTCATTAACAGATTTTGCTCCGTCGTCTGCAAATGAGGAAACTGTTTTTATTGGGCCATATCCATAAAGAGCTGCACTTTCAGAAAATGAGGGATGCTGATGTTGTTAAGAGGACTGAAGCTGTTGGAAGTGGAGCTGTCTTGTCAAAATGGGCTGTTCACCAGGTGTAGCTAAAACAGGAGAGCCAGGAGAGTTCCCAGGTTTTCATGGGCTGGGGGTGGGCTTGGAGAGGGTCTTGGATCGGGAGGACAATGATTTGGAGTGGTGATATCTTGCCTTATCCCACCCCTCTCTTAGGAATGTCTATAAGCCCAACATCTGAGGCTCTGCCCAGCCTGCCCTGGATGCTGGAAGGGCAAAGCAACACAAGGAAAACAATCTCACAAGATTGTTAAATTGTTAAAACAATTGTATCCTAATCTGAAACCAGAGACAAAATAACCAATTAATTATATTTCAACTAAGTGCTATAATTGATTATTGCATGGTATGGCTGCAGTCTGGCAGTGTTTGGGTAGCAACAACATATGTCCTTAATATTTTTAATTTAAATTATTACTGGAATGCAGTCTCAGATCTGACTGGACTTCAGCATGTTCTATAGAATGCTTCTTTTTCCTTGGAGAAACAGTTATCATAATCACCATCCCCATCATCATCTTTGCAATTGGAATCTCTTTTAGACAGGGAAGATAATTTTCCTGAGGAGTGGGTGCCCTGCAGGAGGAAGCCAGGACAGTACATATCCACTGCTTTGATGTGCATAATGAGAACTAGAACACATCCACAAAACATTTGGGGGACATTTCAATTTAGGCTTGAAAACAAACAAACAAACAAAAAGTGAGAATTATTTCGTTATGTATTATTGTTAGCATTACCTGTCTATTATGAGACAGAAAATTCAAAACATCTGGAATCTGAAGCATCTCTGCTGGAACAAAGCCCTGCTTGTGTTGTGAAGCTCAGTGTAAGTTTGGGTAGGAGAGGCAGATTTTGTTTTGAAATGAGATGGATTTCTTTCATGTGTGTTCCCTTCTGCCCATATATTCCCAAGTCCCAGGATGTGTGTATCCATGTATTTCACTGCTGGGACACAAGTGACATTAGAGATGCTGGTGGTGAGATTCCCTTGCTGCACTCCAGCTTTTTAGAATGGGACACATGCTGATTTTTGGGTGAGTTTTTGGTACCCTTCATATGCTAAAAGTGCTGCTGATCTGTGCATCCATCCTGTGCCACCTCTGGAGTCACTGGGCATCACTGCTGATTTATTCCTTGCCTTTTACCTGCCTCCTTGGGCATCTTATGTCTCTGTCTGTATTTTCATAGATCTCAGAGAATTGTGCAATATTGGGTTGGAAGGGACTTTAAGGATCATCCAGTGCCACCTCCTGCCATGGGCAGGGACACCTTCCACCAGCCCAGGTTGCTCCACGTCCCGTCCAACCTGGCCTTGGACACTTCCAGGGATCCAGGGGCATTTCCCACTCTTGCTTCTTCAGTGGCTTCTGCCTGCACTTTGTTTTGATCTGGCTTTTGTCTAAGGATGGCCCTTTTTTCCACTGAAGACCATGGAGATGTGAAATACTGGTGACCTGTTCATACGGGGACATCCACTCTGACATTCTTGTGTCCCTCTTCTGCCATTCCCTCTGGTCCCTCCTCACCCAGAAATCCCACTTGATCACCACAGCTGCCAGTCTCCACATTTCCTAATAAAATCTTTACATTTTCGTGTGATTTTCTGGTGGGATTTCTATCAGTCCTATGGGATTTCCCAGGGCTGACAGGGACTGAGGAGCCTGGGTTCTCGAATAACTTGTCATCCAAGCACTCTGGAACTTCCTCTGGTGTTCCTGGTGCCTTGCAGGAAATGGCTGCTATGCTAAATCCCACATTCCTGCCAACAGGCACAGCTGGGTGGCCACACACACAGGTCAGGAACGTTACAGTAAAGAGAAGTGGCATCTAAAGTCAGCTGTAAGGGCTCGGGGCAGACATGGTGCTAATGGCTTCTGAATGCCAGAGGAGAAGCAGAGTGGTTCTAAATTGAAGGAGATTCCATTTAGGGAATAGGAAGGTTTGGAATTGGGTCACGGAGATGCACAGACTGAGCACATTTTCCGGCATCCCTGGTGGGAATCCATCTAACTACGTGTTCCTGTTAATTCTTTAGCTGTGCATCCTCCCAGCCCGGCTCTTCCTCAGGCACTCCAGCCCAGCTGGACCTGCCACAGCTGCCTCTGGCTGCCGGTTCCCTGGGACACCTGGAGCCAGGCTGTACACGTGAGCAGCGTGACAGGACCAAAGGCAGCACCACTAATTACCTTCTCCTCCTCCCTGGGCTGGACCGGCCGCTGTGGCCTTGGAAAGGAGACGGAAGAAGTGATTTCCTGCGCTGCCTGTGTGCCCTACATAGTGCTGCTGGGAGGGGGGCTGAGCAGAGACAGCAGCTGGAAAAGTCTGGGTTTCCTTTGAATTTTTTGGTGGTGTTCAGGGCTGCAATGCACAAGTTCGTGCTGGGAACAATGGAAGTGGCTGTGGTTGTGCCCTCTCGTTTAACCTGGGCTGAATCCCAGCCCTGGGATAAACCAGCTCACAACTGCAGTTTTCCCAGCACAGTGGTTGGCAAACCCATGGTGGTGCCGGCTGAGTTTTCCTGTTGTGTTTCCACACATAAGTCATGAACTTACTGGGGCTGAGGGGGAGATGCACTGACAGAGAGAACCAGCTCAGTGCAGTAGATGAGTTTTTAATCCAAAATTAACTCCACTTTAGGCCCAGTTCTCTTCAACATCTTCATAAACTATTTGAATGCAGGACTCAAAGGGAGTAAGTTTGTCAGTGATACTGAATTAGGAGGTTCTGTTGACTCCCTCAAAGGCAGAAAGGTCCTGCAGAGACACCCAGGCAGATCCGAGGGCTGGGCAATCACCAACCATGGGAACTTCAACCAGGGAAAGTGCCGGATTCTGCCCCTGGGATGGGGCAACCCCAGGTGGACGGACAGACTGGGAATGAGAGGCTGGAAAGCAGAGCTGGGAAAGGGCCCTGGGGGTCCTGGTGGGGCCAGTTGTCCCTGAGTCAGCAGTGCCCTGGCAGCCAGGAGGGACATCCCTGTCCTGGGGGCTCAGGGAGGGGATTGTCCCACTCTGCTCTGCCCTGGGGCGGCCTCACCTCAACATTGGGGCACTTTGGGGGGACACAATGGAAGGGAGAGATTGAGCCATTGGAGAGTGTCCAAAGGAGGGAACAGAGATGGGGAAGGGCCTTGATTTGAAGGTGTGTGAGGACACTGAGGGCACTTGGTGTGTTCAGCTGGAGCAGAGGAGACTGAGGGGAGAGCTCAGTGCAGTTCCAACTCCCTGGGCAGGGGCAGAGGAGGGGCAGGACTGAGCTCTGCTCTGGGGGGACCAGGGACAGCAGCCAGGGAAGGGCTGGAGCTGTGTCAGGGCAGGGTCAGGGTGGATCTCAGGGAAAGGTTCTTCCCCCAGAGGGTGGTTGGCACTGCCCAGGCTCCCCAGGGCAGTGGGCACAGCCCCAAGGCTGCCAGAGCTCCAGGAGGGGTTGGATGATCCTCTGGGGCACGGGGGGTGACTCTTGGGGCTGGGCCTGTGCAGGGCCAGGGGTTGGACTGGATGATCCTTGTGGGTCCCTTCAGCTCAGGATGTTTTGCTATTGCATGATTTATATTTACATCCAGCTGTGAAACAGCAGCAGTGAGAGATAATCACTGTTTCCATGAACTAAATTCTGAACTGGTTTGTTGGGTGGGATATGAACGAGACATGTACCTTTTAGGAATTCAAGACACAATACTGGAGTTCTTGCAACAAAGAAATCACCGACATGAGAGATTTGGGGGTGTATCAGCAAAACCAGTGTTGCAGATGGGGTCTTAGGAGGCCAGATAAGCAGGACACGAGTCCAATTTCTAATTCACGTGGATGTATGTGACAGTTACACACTTTGAGGGGCTATTAGGCCAGAAGGAATAGTGCAGGGAGAGCATTACTGAATATTGTATCAAAATCTGGCATTCACACTTTTATCATGGATTAAAAAAAATTAGAGAGAGCTCAGAGAAGAGCTGGAAGAATAGGAAAAGGTCTGAAAAACCTGCTGTGTGATGATAGGCTTAATGACTTCAATCTATTTAGCTCATCAGAGAGCAAGTGGAGAGGTGACTTGATCATGGTCTCTAAGTACTTGCAGGGAGGAGATTTCTGATAGCAGAGGGTCCTTTAATCCAGCAGACAAAGACAAGACAGTGGCTGACAGGTGAAGCTGAAGTAAGAAAAATTCAAATTGGAATTAAGACACAAATGTTTCATAGGAAAGGTAATTAACTTCTGAAAGTGCTTACCCAGGGATGTGCCGAATCCATCTTTAAGTGATAACTGAAGATGGTTGCTCTCATCTAAACAGAAGTTGTAGGCTCCACAGACTTCATCCATGTGGAAGTGGAGGGAAATACCCTCCACCATGTCTACACTCATTGTCCTCTTGCTCAGACCAGGTCAGGTGTCTGATTTCAGGGTGAGGATGTGCCTTGAGCTTGGGGCCACTGCGATGGTGGCTGTGAGGATGGGTACTTGCTTCCCTCGGAGTGTTTGTGGGTTTAGTTTCAGAATCAGCTGTCCCTCACACAGAGTTTCTCCTGTGCCTCCAGTCTGGAGACTTGAGTTTCCAGAACTATGTGAACTTGAGTGGTTTATACCCCTTACTTCTGTTGCAATGATCACAGAGTCACACAGTCCCAGAATATGCTGAGTTAGAAGGGACTCACAAGATCATGAAGTCCAACTTCTGGCCCTGCACAGGACACCCCAACAATCCCACCCTGTCCCTGAAAGCATTTGCCAAACACTCCAGTGCCCACTGCCCTGGGGAGCCTGGGCAGTGCCAACCACCCTCTGGGGGAAGAACCTTTGCTGAGATCCACCCTGACCCTGCCCTGACACAGCTCCAGCCCTTCCCTGGGTGCTGTCCCTGGTCCCCCCAGAGCAGAGCTCAGTCCTGCCCCTCCTCTGCCCCTGCCCAGGGAGTTGGAACTGCACTGAGGTCTCCCCTCAGTCTCCTCCAGGTTGAACAGAATTCCCACAGCATCCATCCCTGGGGACCTTCTGCTGACCTATGGCACCAGCTGGGAGCACTCTGGCCTTGGGGGTGATTGTTGTTTTGTGGGTTTCTGTGTTGTTTTGGTGCATCAGCTGTGTGATGAGGGTCTTGGATGATTCAGAGCTGATTCCTCCATCCTCACTGGGCACTGAGCTTTTTGGCCATATTCCTTATCCTTTGGTCATTCAGGGCACTGTGAGGAGCTGCTCAGTTATTGAGGACTCAGCAGCTGTTCGATGTCTCTCCTGCCACAGTCTCAAGGGAGAGCAGAGTTGTGCTGCTTCCTCCTGTTCCTGTGGCCCTGGAAGGGCAGGACCACGACCCAGCACCCAACAGATGCTCATCCTCATAATTCAAACCAGAGCATGTCAAAGCAGGGAGAAAAGATGTAAAAAAGGGACTAAATTTGATGTCCTTGCTTTTGTTCTTTATGTTTCTCTGAGCTTGCTGGAACCCCCAGAACTCAGGGACCTCAGTCTGCCAGGCCAGCAGGGAGGAAACCTGGGGGACTGTCACCTGGAGCCAGAGATGGGTGAAGATGGAGATCACTGGTACATAACTGCTTTTCAGACACACATCCCTTCTCAGCTTTTAGTGGAAAAACTCAACTATTTTAAGTGAACTGAGGAAAAGTCTGTTTTGAGACAAATCCATGTTTTGTTGAAGGAAATGAATGCTCCCCAGCTGAATTGCTCTCCCACCCACCAGCCCCACAGGCTCTGCTCAGAGCAAATTCCTCTGCTAGGGAGGGGGTTGCAGACAGCTCTTACTCCAGCAAGTTGCTCCCCAAGGCAAAAACAACAGATTTCCTCCAGGGCAAGGGCTGCCCAACTGTTTCAGATGAGAGAATATATTTCTGTAGTGCTGTCTGGAGTGTTGTCTGGAGGGACCACACTCCTGCCCAGAATAATCTGCTGAACCTGCAGGAGAGTTTCGGTGTAACAGATGGAAACCTGACTGTGTGCTGAATAACCACTGGGAGTGTAGGGGGCTGTGCTGGGAGATGCAATCAAGAAACTTGTACAAATTATATTGTTGAGGGTGGTTGCTGCAGCTTGCAGGACAACACAACAGCCTTGGCTGGTTTGTGCTTAGGAGAAGGGTAAATGTATTGGCCCAGGAGGCTGCATTTAGCCCATGGAATCATGGAATGGCCTGGGTGAGAACAGACCTTAAAGCCCATCCAGTCCCACCCCCTACCATGGGCAGGGACACCTTCCACCAGCCCAAGTTGCTCCAAGCCCTGTCCAACCTGGCCTTGGACACTTCCAGGGATCCAGGGGCAGCCACAGCTTCTCTGGGCACCCTGTGCCAGGGCCTCCCCACCCTCACAGGGAACAATTCCTTCCCAATATCCCATCTAACCCTGCCCTCTGGCAGTGTGAAGCCATTCCCCCTTGTCCTGTCCCTCCATCCCTTGTCAATAGTCTCTCTCCATCCTTTTTGCAGGCTCCTTCAGGCACTGCAAGGCCACAGTCAGGTCACCCCAAAGCTTCTCCTGTCCAGGCTGAACAATCCCAACTCTCCCACCTTCCCTCCCAGCAGAGCTGCTCCAGCCCTCTGCTCATCTTGGTGCCTCCTCTGGACTCTCTCCAGCAGCTCCATGTCCTTGCTGTGCTGTTCCCAGGGCTGGAGCAGCTCTGCAGGGGGGTCTCCCCTGAGGGGCAGAGGGGCAGAATCCCCCCTGCCCTGCTGCCCACGCTGGGGGATCAGCCCAGGGCACGGGGGTTTCTGGGCTGCAAATGCACGTTAAATCATTAAGTCACACATATATTAGAAAGGGTCTGAGTGTTAAGAACCAGTGAAAAGGTAAAAAAGAAAGGAAACCAAAACACCAGCAGAACAGGCTCATTCTGACGCTCTAAATGAAAAGCCAAATGAAGTCTAGAAATCCATTCATCCGCATCACTCATGTTAAGCCTTAAAATGCTCATACCAGCCAATGGAAATCATTAAAGAAGTGACAGCTGGTTCTCCAGAGGAGAAGGAGTCAGAGTGGTACACACAGGATATGCTTTAGCAAGAAAAATTTGATGAACCAGCCTCTAAGTTAGTGATTCCTATGACTTCATCTGTACATTAAAAATGCAAGTGAATGCCTTTTGGTGTTAGCTCTGCTCCAAGGATATTAGATGGAGTCAATTCACAGCTCTTCAGTGGATAATACTTTTTGTTTTTAGCAAAGGGTGTTGAAACAGAATGGAAAATTAAAGCAATTTTTCTGACAGCAATGCGTAAACGTTGACCATGAAACAGGAAAGCAAAAAATGAAACAAAAAGCAAGTACATGTCTAAGAGAGTGAGGCTGAATTAGGCAGCAGTGATTTCATTATGGCTTTCATTTGAATAAAGGCAAGAGATGATGTGCCCTTTCTGTAATGGAAATGCTCTTGAGGTCCAAGCTATCCATGGTCATTACAATCTGAAGAGGATTGCTTAGGAAAGAGATACATGGAGTCAGATTCGTGCCTGGGGCACAGCACTGCCCCTGCTTGTTCCTCAGCTGGACAAATTTTACCTCAGTGTGTGGGGCTGGATGCAAATGGGTCCTGTTTTCCTGTAAACATCCACATGTTCTGCTCTGGACCATCTTAGACCTTTGCCTGCTTGTCCAATGGTCCAGTGGTGTGGTCTGTGCAGGATGCCCCTTCAGTCCTGCTTACCAGACTTTCTAGAGGTGTTTTTAGGCACTTAAAATGCTCAAGAGAAACTAAAACTGACCAAAGGAAAGGCTGTACTAGAGATAACAGGCATTGCTGTGGTCCTCTCTCTCTTCCCGGCTCCCTGCACACCCCATTTTTGTCTTTAGGAGGTCTCTGAAAGCTGGAATACAAACACTGGAATGCATCCAGTGCAAGTCTCTGCAAGCATGGAAAGGGCTGCCCAGGTCAGTGTGGAGTGTCCATCCCTGTTAGGTGTCCAAGGAACAACTGGATGTGGCACATCAGCTCTGGGCTGATGGGGATTGGTCACAGGTTAAACTGGATTATCCTGGAGGTCTTTTACAACCATAATGATTCTGTGATTTTAAGTTCTTCCTTCCCCTTTGTAGAGGGATTAAGGGTTCCCCACCTCTCCTTTTATCCTTCTTCCAGTCCTCTGGCTAAACAGGAGCTGGAGCAAAGGAGGACTGGGCTCCTCTGGTCCATGGCAGGACGAGGTCTCCTGTGCTGTCCTGATGTGTGGTGCCACCATCCCAGCAGGACACCATCCCAGCACCCTCCCACCCCACTCTGGCTGCCTGGGATGCACTTTTCCCCCAAAGGACCAGGGGGTTGTGTGCAAACCTCTGCAAGGGGACAAAATTTTCTTGTGTCTCCGGTAGGTCTCTACAAGTTTTCCCATCCCCTTCGTGCAGAAGCCAACTACTGGACTCAATGATCTTCAAGGTCTTTTCCAACCTAAACAATTCTAAGATTTGCACTTTCTTGCAGCAGCTCAACCCAGCCCTGGGCATGCCTTGCTCATGGAGATGTCCTCACCTGGGTGACCAGCTGTGTCCCAAGGGTCTCTTGAAGCACCATTAGTGCAATCCTGACTTCCACCCACCCTTCCCCGACCTAAGCAGGGCAAGCAAGAGGTGGCAGGAGAGGTTAAGATGGTCTGGGGGAAAAAGAGATACAGTGGCCAAGCTCCAGCCAAGGTTAAACGTGCCGTCTGTCATGGTGCCACTAGATGTCCTTATGAGAAAGGGCTTGGTGCTGCCCACGGGCAGGGAACCAGAGCGGCAGAGCCGAGACTGGAGCCGGGGGCACCTCTGTCTCTCTCCCCTCCACCCACCAGTTTGGCTCTTTCACAGCCGGATTAGCCCCGGGCAGCGATTCCAGCAGCAGGGACAGGCTCCAAGGGAGCCACGGGGGTGGCAGGGAGAGGCACCTCACCAGGGGGTGCAGCAGCACGAGGGTGCTCCCAGCCCGTGCTGAGTCAGCCCTCGCCCCCCCTGAAAAACTCCAAGCCTCAAGAAAAGGCTGTGCTGTGCAGCTCGGGAGGAGCTGTGTGGGAGGACGAGCCGTGGAGGGCTCTCACGTGGCTCAGATCCTCTCTGCAGAGCTCCTCGGGGCCGGCCCACAGCGTGGGAGTCAGTGGGCAGCGCTGAGCCCCACGCCCGTGAGCTTCAGAGCGTCGGATTTGCAGCACATCCTCCTTTGGCCTTTGCTGTGACGGGCTCGTGGTCCTGCCCAGGGACCTCGTGTGCTGCCAGCGCTGTTCCCGAGCTCTGCTGGTGCTGCTTGGCCGTGCTGGGCCAGGACCACGCTGTGCTCCCCTTCCCCCTGCATCCTCTGAGCTGGCAGCGTGCTGGGAGAAGGGCTGGGAAGCAGAAGGTGAAACTCTGCAGAGAGGAGATTAGAGCTCTTGTGTTTTGCCTTTTTTTTTTTCCCTTCAAAGGAATGACTCTGTATTTTTGGAAATAATAGCTGTTCCAAAATCCTGGTACAAACTCTTGCAGGCTCCAGCCTTGCTTATCGTGAGCTGTGCTGGGGCCCTTTTGGGAATGCAGAATTTTAACTCTCGGATGCCTTCTTACCTTTCCCACATTTAGTCGTGGACCCCCTTATCCCATCATAGTCCAGTGGTTCAAATCCCAGCAGGAAAACCTTGGGAAATTGGACTCAGCCTAGTGTGAAGACCTGGAGACAAAAGCTGGTGGTGCTGGATGCTCAGAGCCGTGTTCCAGCCATACCTGGTCTGGGACTGACACCCAGGCTGCAGCCTGGCAACCAGCAGGAGTATCTTCGAGAGGAAAAGTTGTTTGAAATAGGAAGAATGAAAATAAATAATTGCTGTGGCTTGATTTATGGGTTAACCTCCCCATCCATGAACAGATCTCAACAGGCTTTTGAAGTCTCCTGATAGTCAGGAGTCATGGGGGGATGCTCGAGTCAAAGTGGTGCAGCAGTAATTGGTGTAGGAGGGGAGTCAGCAGCTCACTAATTACATTTGCAAAGAACTCCTAACTGGGAGAAGATGCAAACTCCAGTGTGAAGGGAATGACAAAGGAATCCCAGAGGCTGGAGCTGTGACAATGCAAACCATCCCTGATGAATGCAGTTCCTGTGCTGTGGGGAAAATAACCCCGGAGCCAAATTCAATGGGAGTGAAGCACCTGGAGAGCAGTAGCCCGGGGCAGAAAGCACTCAGCCTACCAGGTAGGAGCTTGTGGCTGCTGCTATTGTGTATTGCAGACCCAGAGGAATTGCATGGCAGGAAGAGGCCTCCGTGCCTGCCTGAATCCCAAGGAGGATGTGGTTGCGACAATGTGTGCAGGGCTGGGCCCTCGGGAAATGCTTTGGACAGAAACGGCAGCACAGAGGTGAGGACAAGACTGAGAATCACCGACTTTCAGAATCATTAAGGATGAAAAAGGTCTCCTAGGTGATGGAGTCCGACCATTAACTCAGCACTGCCAAGTCCACCACTAAACCATGTCCCTGAGCACCATATCTGCATGTTTTTTGGACACTGCCAGGGATGGTGATTCCACCACCTCACTGAGCAGCCCATTCCAATACCTGGCCACTGTTTCAGTGGGGATATTTTTCCTGATATCCAACCTTGACCTCCTCTGGTGCAACTTCAGGCCAATTCCCCTTGTCCCTATTATCTGTGCAGGGACATCCCAGTGCTGGGCATGGTGGAGGAGTGGGAACAGAGGGGAAAAAAGGAAGAGCTGGAGGGAGTGAGTAGGACAGCAGGGGTGACAGACTAGGAGTCTGGAGGGAGGGAGAGAAGAGGAAATGCCTGACAGCAGATCCTGTGCTTTGTTATTTTTAGTTAACCCTTGCAGCTGCAGTGAATTGTGCCCTGGTTGCCTGGAGAAGTGGGGTGAGTTTTTGGAACAGCCCTTGGAGCTTGATACTGCCATGGCTCTGTGACGAACAGGAAGAGTGGAAGCCCAGCATGGAGCAGGTTCCTGGGCATGGAGCAGGTTCCTGGGCATGGAGCAGGGTTCTGCTTTCCTTGAGCTTGTGCTGTGAATGGAGCACCCTTTGGAAGTTCCTCTGGGCTGGCCCAACCAAACTTGTCCTCCTGGCACCCCACTGCTCTGACATGTCTGAATACCCAGAGGGTGTTGAGGGATCAGAGAGAAAAGTTGAGGGGCAGGACTGAGCTCTGCTCTGGGGGGACCAGGGACAGCACCCAGGGAAGGGCTGGAGCTGTGTCAGGGCAGGGTCAGGGTGGATCTCAGCAAAAGGTTCTTCCCCCAGAGGGTGGTTGGCACTGCCCAGGCTCCCCAGGGCAGTGGGCACAGCCCCAAGGCTGCCAGAGCTCCAGGAGGGTTTGGCTGCTCCTCTGGGGCACAGGGGGTGACTCCTGGGGCTGGGCCTGTGCAGGGCCAGGGGTTGGACTGGATGATCCTTGTGGGTCCCTTCAACTCAGCACATTCTGTGATCCTGTGATTCTGTGATCACATCCGTGGTGAAGGAGCTGGTAATGCCAGGGATGCTCAGCAGCTCTGACCTGGCATGTGGCACGAGATGAGCCCTCTCCATTTCTCCCTGTGGTCCCATCACAACAGGGATGGACAGATCCTCACTCCAGGTGTGACAGGGCACTGTGTACATACAGACCCAGGGCACTGGATCCTGTACAGCACCGGAGGAGCAGATTTGCTGCTCACACAGGGTCCATGCTGAGGAAGACGGTGTGCTCCTGTCAGCTCATTAGAGCACAGCACAAGCCTGTGTTCCTGGAACCTTCAGCTCCCTCTCCTGCTCCTATAATTGTGAAATCCGTTTGTCAGGAGCCCTCCTGGGACGGAGCTGCAGGGATAGCAAGGGCTTAACAGGCAGTAATGTGCTTGCTGAAGCCGCTGCCCTCCCGAGGCTGCACCATGTACCTTATCCTGCCATTACCCAATCCTGGGGCGGCTGGAGTTAACAGCAATCGTAGTTCAAGCCTTGCTGCAGAAATAAATGGGATCCCCAGGGGCTTCTCATGACAGAAACCTGCAGGCCATGAGCTGCCCTGAGCAGAGAAGGATGATGGGTGGAACAGTCTCCCATTCCTACCCAGGGAAGATCTTCCCCAGCCTGTCCTGGGCACTGGGATGCAGGAGCTGCACTGCAGGCTCTGAATGCAGCACAGAGATGCTGGACCAGCCCTGCAAACCCAGAGAGAGAGAGGGGTGGACAGATGTGTTTAGTGAGAGCTTACAAGATTGCAAGTCCATGTAAGCAAAGTATTTAAGGAAGGATTAACAGCAATAAGGACACGTCAAGAAATAAGCAGCAGGCACAGACCAAACAGATGGGTGGCCCTGCAGAGACTCTGACCTGCACATGTCTGGTTTCTGTGCAGCACTGCTGGGAGAGCCCAGTTTCCCCCATGGCAGCACATTCAGGAGGTCCTTCAGTGCAGAGTGCTCTTGGATCCAAACATCTGCACGGGAGACACAAGAGATGAGGGTGTGTCCCTCTCTGCCCCAGGGTCCTGCTGGCTTGCAGGATTTGGAACTGGCTGCAGCCACCTCTAGACCCCTTGGGAGCTCCAGTTGTCCACAGAGGTCTCTGGGACCTGCCAGCCAAGTCTAAGTGGGGTTTCCTTCCCACCTTATTTGCCCCTGTGCTGAGTGTCCCTGCTGAGCATGTGAAGCGCTGTGTGTTTGACCCCGTGTGTGACAAACTCCTGCCTCAGCCAGGACCCCTTCTTTCACCAAGAAGTTCCTCATGTCAGCAAAAGCAATAAGTGCCATTTCATCTCCTTCTCCCATTTTTTTAACCTGGAATTCAATGGCATACTCTGCACCTGCTGTGCTGTGTTTGAGAAGGTCTCAGTTTTCCTCACAGCTTGTATCGGGAGCTCCAGAACCCAAATTAAGCTCTCTAAGGATTTTGTTTTTGCAGCCTGAAACCAGTATCGGAGTTATAAGCTCCCAGTGTGCTGGTGTACCCTGAGCCAATTTCCAAACTATCTGAGCTCTAGGGAACAGCCCATGTCCCACAGCCAAAATAATTCAGGCTCTGCAACTCGAAGCACAGAGCAATTCACAGGGTAGCCCACTTGTAGAGCCAAGGATGAAGTGTTACATCCTGAATATGAGCAGTGAAATTACCAGTGCCACCTCTGTCAATGCCACTGAATCCCTCTGAAATGAATTCTTGAGAAGAAATGAGCCTGTTATACAAAGAGATTTGCTCAACACCGTGGATTTGCCTTTCCTCTCTCTTTGCAGGGGCAACATGGGCTGACCTTGCTGCAAGGTCAAACAACATCAGTGTGGGTTCAGCAGCAAGTGCTTCCCAGTGCGTTTGCCCTCTCTGCTCATAAAACATGGGCCAAGTCCATTCCTGAGGAAACAGAGGGAGGTTACAGCAGCTTCACTTTGCTTCCTCCAGGGCAAAAGCTAATCAGTCCCTGTGTGCCTGCAGAAGGCTTGGGTGTTAATGCCTGCCAGCAGGAACATGCTGCTCCCTGAAAAGGAGCTGGAATCAGGGCCAGGGTGGAAGTATGGAAGAGCTGTTTGGTCAGCCTGGAGCTGGGCAGGAGAGGGAATCACCCTTCACACCCACAGCACAAGAATAAGAGGATCTTAGAGTCACTGAACTGTTTGGGTTGGAAGGGACCTTAAAGATCCACCCTCCTGCCATGGGCAGGGACATCTTCCACTAGACCAGGTTGCTCCAAGCCCCATCCAACCTGACCTTGGACACTTCCAGGGATGGGGCGTAAATCTTTCACGGGGTCACCTTCCCAGAAAAAGGTGTTTCCATCCATTATCCTGGAGAGCAGCTGGTTTCCACCCTCTACCCCCCATATAGGGGAGCAGGAGGTGATCTGCCCTTTGCATCCCACCTTCCCTGAGTGGGCTGGCTTTTGGGAAGGCTCAGAAGAGCCTGTTGGGAGGCAGCCCCAGAGTGCCTTCAATGGGACATGTATGGGTTTTTGGGTGGCCCAGCTGTGAGGGGATGTCCCTACACCCTTTGGGCAGATTTGTTCCTGAAAGAGGAGGTAGTCCAGGGCTACCTTGGCCTGTTGATGTCTGTACTGAAGCAGTCAGTGGAAAAGTGGCATTTCTTTCTTCTGGAGAGCTTTTATTCCCTTGAGAAGAGAACATGAGATATGAGACACCTGGCAGGATCCAAAGCTTCATCCCTACTATTTCCTGGCTGCTCCTCTGGCTGGTACCAGTGTCCTTCCAGGGTTTATTTCCCAGTTACACTTTCACCCTGTGTTTTAGGGAGGTTGCTCAGGCCTGACCAGCCTTGGGTTCCTTTATGTTTGTACTTTGGGATCTCCCAAGAGGACCTGGGAGAAGGAAACCTGCATCTCTAGGAGGCAGTGGTCCCCTCTGTACTAGGAGCAGGGGGATGCTGAGGGACACCCCCAAAAGCTGCAGCCCCTGGGGACTGAAGGAGGAGCAGCTCCCTCAAGGTTTGGGGTAGGAACCCAGTGCCTGTGTTGGGTGTGAGCAGAGCAGACCAGGAGGACTCACCTCTGAGGGCAAGGGGAAAGCTGAGCAGAAAAGCCTTTTTGTTTCATTTCCCTGCTGCCAGACTGCAACACTGGGGGCTCTCTGCTTACAGAGTGAAGCCTTTCCCTTGATACTCAAATAAAATGTAGCTTTCATTTTAGAAATCGCTCAGAAGGGGCAAAGGGGGTGTATGGAAGTTGTTGTCTGGGGAGACCCACTGCAAAGCAGCCCTCGGAGCTGCCGTGGCCTTGCAGTGCCTGTGCTGGGAGCTGGGGCAGGAGCTCAACAAACCCCTCAGATCTTGCTGATGCTGGGGAAGGGAGCACACAGTAACAATGGGGTCGGTTCCCCACTGCAGGGAGTGCTCTTAGATGTCATGATTTCTTAATATACTCCCTGTGCATGAACACACCGGGTGCTGGAATTTCAGAAATTTGCATCTTCTCAAGAGTTGCTTGATTCCCCAACAGGATCAAAGCTGATCTTTCCTGGAGAGGCAGCCTGTCTATTCAAAGCATTTTCATGTGACAACTTAAAATGGGCTCTGTGACAGAGCTGTAGATCCGCAGTGGCCACCACCCAGAAATTTGTGCTGCTGTTTGTACTGCTTTTGGAGTATTCTTCACAATTCTGTGCTCCAGGGTTTCCCCCTCTGCTGGATGCCTGCCTTCCTCCAGTGCCAAGCGACCTGGAGAGGGGCAGGAACACACCAGAACTTAAAGGGAAACCTTTCAGCTGCCTCTTTATTCACAGAACTTTTCACCTCATGCAGGCTCTCAAAATCTGTTAGAAAAGACATTTTTCTCAGGTGAATAAAAATATCTCAATGCTTTAATGAGAACATTAAACCCGGTTTCATCTGCTTTGACTGGTGCCATGAGGTCTTAGAGTAGAACAAACATCTTTTGTCCAATTACTGAAATAAAAAAGCCCCAAAACCAAAACCAGTTCTTTCTCTGACAGGTTCTGTATTATCTTATTCTTGGAATTCCCTTCATTTTTTGTCATGTCAAGCAGGGACACTTTATTGTTGGTGAAGCAGTTCCCAGCACTCAGGCTACACAGCTGGGATAGTCCTGTGGAGCTGGGACAATCCTTTATGCCACCCTGTGCACCATCCTTCTCATGGATAACTAAGAGTAAGCACAGAAATAGAGGATTCCCACCCTTCAGTAACAAAACATTGGTATTCCCGTGTTAGTTCTCGTGTCCAGGGGCGATATAGGTCTATCCACCACAGCTTCCAGCTGCTTCCTCCACACCTTCTCCACACCAGAAGCCTTTGGGACTTCCTTCAGCACAAACTTCAGGACACTCGGCAAGTTCTCAAGGTCAGAGAACACAAAGCAGCACCAAACCCACTGCTGTGTGCACTGAGGGTTCACCTGGATAAGCACAGCTGGATAAAAAGGCTGGATTGCTGCTCTGGTTTTTATTTCAGGGGATTCTTGGTGAGCTGGGGCTGGACCTGCTCTGCCAGCATCCTCTCCCCTCAACTGGTCCCACTGGGATGTGCTCCCTTCCCACACACGTGTATCTTCCTCTGCCTTTGGTGTGACCCTTCTCAATCTATCATGGAATTAAGTTTGGAAAAGACCTTCAAGACCATCGAGTACAACAGCACCCACTAAACCACATCCTCAAGTGCCACATCCACACATTTTTTTGAACACTTCCAGGGATGATGTCTCTACCAATTCTCTGGGCAGATTCTCCACAGGAATCTCCCTCTGTTGGGGGTTTGGTATTCTCCCACTGCCTTCCAATTCTCCCTGAAACTGTCTACTCCTTCAGTGCATCCTGCTGAGTCTGTGTGCTGGGGTATCCCAGGAGCAGGAATCAGGGGGTTACCTGCCAATTAACAGCTCTTAACTGATGATCACATAGCAAACATTTCTCCTCGGGCTGGCTGGAAGTTACAGCTGTGATCAGAAGATCAGGGCAGCCCCAATGCAAACAGGAGCAGCAGTGTCTCAGCATGCCTCATACTGCCAAGCTGGGGGACATGATATTTAGGAAATCTTCATCTCCCAGATGGGCTCACTTTGAGCAGAGTGGGACTGGAAAATCAGAGAATAATTCATAATTATTCATATATTTACTCCAAACCCCTCTTCTTCTCCAGTTTGCTTAAGGTGGTGTTTCTAGGTGGAGGATTAAGTGGTCTGTGCTGGTTTTATCTCAGGTGAAGTGGCTCGCTGGGAACATGGGAGTCCCAATATGTCTGGGAGAGTCACCTTCCAGAGAGCATCTACCAGATGTGAGGATGCTGAAGAGTCATCAGCTGGGTGAGTGGAAACCTTAGAGACAGAGGCACTTCGAGGAGTCCAAAAACAGCAGCGTGGAAGGCTTTGCTGAGCTGGCGTCCTGACTGGAGTCAGCTGCTGCTTCCAGAGGGCCTTGGAAAGCTGGTTGGCTCTGGCAGGAATATCTGCAGAGCTGTTGCTGACTCCCACTTGGCCGATCTCCCCAGGGGTCACGTGGGGTCAGTGTGATGTTCAAGCCCACCTCTGAGAGCTGGGGGACTTCTGCAGGGCCTGGTTGTTCATGGGGGTGTTAGAAACCAGCTCCTTGCTGGGGAGGGGTTGAGCACTACGGGACTTCTGGGCTTCTGGTTGTGACTCTTGCTGCTGGCAGGTGGGTCCACAAGGGTCTTCTTCATCCATGGATTGTGTCCAGAGGAGTTTCTGAAGGATTGATAGCAGTGGGTGCCTTTCCAAGCTCCAAGCTCCATCACTCAGGGGGCATTAGACGTGGCCTGGTGTGACACTCTGCTCCCTGGCACTGACCAGAGCAGCCTGCTAACTGCAGATCTGCTGGTCCACCCCCGAATTATCCACACATCAGCACATTTAAGAGAAATTAATTTCCCTTCAGGAGCCAGGAGGAAAATCTCCTCCAAATCAGAGTCCAGCTCACTGTGGCTGTTACGAAACACAGTGACAACCATCCCCCCCGTGCCCTGCAGAGAGGGAGCAGCATCTTGCCTGGATCCAGCAGGCAGGAAAGTCACAACAAGCAGCAGAAAAAGAGACCCTGTGGCTTTTAAAGTTATTTCCAGAGGACTGGAAGCCCTGAGGATGTCTGAGCTTTCCCTCTGCAGTCAGTGCAGGGACACAGAGGTGTTGTAGAGGAGAAGCAAAGGGGAGAACAGGGTCACAGGTGCATGGATGAGGAGGGAAATATTTTTAACAAATCTGATATAATCTAATTAGAGTCATCTGACTGAAGAACAAATGCCTTGCTGTTAAGGAAGAAGAAAAAATTTAACCCCAAAATCCTATTCTGTGCTGGTCTAATATGATATGTAGGGTTTGAGACAGAGGAAACAGTAAGAGAAAGGGAAGGAAGGGACCTGAAGGAAGTGATGAAATGGAATAAAATGTAATGTGACTTTACCAGCAGAAGATCAAGTGAGATAACCCTGCTGTCTCATTTTTGGGGGAAGATAACTGCTTTATTTATTTATTTATCTTTAAAATGGAAGGGAAATGCAATAGATTTCATCTCCCTGAATTTCAGCACTCGCCACTCTATGAAAGGTCCCTTGTGACTCTGGAGAAGATGAGCTCAGTCATGGGAAGAAGACCCCAGGAACGTGTGCTGGGCAGATACCAGTCCCAGCTCCCCTGGTCTCCAGTTTGAGCCTGACTACAGATTCAGGGCAGCATAAAGAAACTCACAATTAAAGGAACAGTCTGCTGCTGTTGCTGACAGCTCCAGGAAGGAGATCCATGGACAGCACAGAGGTGCCATCCCTCATCCCCATCCCTTGTCCCAATGTGTGGCAGAGCCCCAGCTGATGGGATGGGGAAAGGAACTTTCCATCAGGCTGTTCCTGCTCTCTGCCAGCTCAGAATGGGAGTAGGATCATCTCTGTGGGGCAAGAGCCCCTGCAGGTGTTTCTCCTGCTCCTCCTGCATCCCCAAGAGTGGTGCTGACAGGGTAAAGGGATGCATAGCAGCAAACAGTCTCCTTCCCCACCCTTTTTCTTCAGGGAAACCTGTACAGCCCAGCCAAGAAACACCATGAAAACCACTTTCAAGGGGCACAGAAACCTCATGGAGAGGAGAACAGCACCTGCTCCCACCTCCCTGCAGCGAGGCAGGGACTGTCACCCACGGGCTATCCCTGTCCCCCCCAGTGCCATCCCCAGGCTGCCTCAGCCCCCCGGCACTCCTTGCTCAGACTTGCACCTGAATGCACATTTCTGCAGCTCACTGAGTCAGCTGGGGCTGGACCAGAGCTGGGAAGTGTTTTATGTGTGCAGAAATGGAAAGGAAATGAATGCTGCTTCTCCTCTCGAGTCTGAGATGGGGGAATGATTTGCCAGGGATTTGTAATAGTTTTTTTTAAATCTGCCTGAATAGGCTTTCTGTGGAGAGCAAAGAGAAAGGCTCTGAAAGCAGAAAATATGGTTATGTCCTAATAGGATAATTTATTAGTAGGGACAGCAAAATTAAAAAAGGGAAAAGAAAAATAAGATTCCCTGGCAGCTCAGAACTGCTGCTGCCATTGTGGGGCCACAAAGGTATTGGGGCAGGAATTTATCCCACATCAACATCCCTTGTATCCCTGCAGAGCAGTTCCTGGGGCAGGTTGAAGCAAGCTGGACAGTGATCCCTCTGCAGATATCCTCCCACTGAGAGCCTGTCTGATAAATACTCTCTAAACATTTATGCAAGCCCACCTGCTCCAACCCTCCCTGGATAAGCCCTGGGCCTTTGCCAGGTTGCTGATGGCACCATGGGCCTTGGGAGCCAAACGTGCTTCTTGTTGTCACACTCTCTGCCCTGCAATACAGTTGATTTTCTTGCAGTCTGAGAGAGCTTCAGATCCAGCTGAGTTCAGGGTCAGAAAAAAACAGGCTGTCACCTCTTTAACTGCAAACCTCTCTGATTTTGGTGATGAGCGAGGAACTCGTGTGTCTCTGTTATTTCTTCTTCTCCAGGGCTGGGAGACATGAGGGATTGCAGGCACAGCCTCATTCCTAGAGCCAACACTACCCCAAGGGCTACCCTGCCAATCACAGGATCACTGAGGTTGGAAAAGACCTCTAAGATCATCAAATCTCCCCTGTGCCAAATCCCCACCCTGTCCCCCAGCCCAGAGCACTCAGTGCCACAGCCAGGCCTTCCTTGCACACCTCCAGGGTGGGGACTCCAACCCTCCCTGGGCAGCCCCTGCCAGTGCATTGAGACCCATCTCCAGGGGGATTAGAAATGACCAGAAATGACCCTGCCTGGAGCAGGGATCAGAGGACTGTAGGGGAGCTGCTGAAGCAGGTGTGGAGCAGCAGAAGGCACCACACCAAGAAGAAAATGCATTGTGCTTTCTCCCTATCACTGGCAGGACTCTGCAAAGCTTGGTGTGATCCATGTCCATGATTTGGTCATTTCTGATGGCTGCCACCTGTGTCCTCTTTTGATTTTCTGTTTGCTGAGTTGGGAACAGGTTGCAGGGTACAACTCAGAGGACTCTTACACAAGCTTCACTGAGCTGCAGGCACAGGAAAGTGTCCTGCTGTCCTTGTCCCTCACCAACTGCCTCGGACACCCCTCTGGCTGAGTGAAAAGGGGCTGTCACAGTGACCTGGGGAGATGACAAACCTTGCTTTGCCCATTCTCCAGCCAACACTGTCTGCCAGGCTGCCCTGAGCATGCCAAGAGGCATAAGGGACTGGGGAGAGGGGCTGGAAGGGCAAGAGATTTCCCCTTTGTGGAGCAGTGAGCTGTGTCTGGCTCAGCCACCTCTGGGGGGAACTTCCAGCTTCTGTGTCATGGGACTGGTGGGATGAAAAAGCCACAAATGTAATTAGTTGCTAATTACCAGCCTTGACTGCCCAGCAGTGGGGCTGTGGGCTGGAAGCTGAGCAAAGGCTCTGCAGGTTGCTGGTCTTGCTGGAATTCCCTCAGTTCCCTCGAGGTGTTTCTCCAGGAGCCCAGGGAGGGCCTGGGGGTCCCAGCAACACAACAGCTCCTGGTGGCATGGGAACGTGCTCAGCTGTCTCCTGCAGCACTGCCCTCTCAGGTGACCATCAGGGCAGCAGAGTTTTGGGGTAGGAGCATCAACCAGCAGGATCCTGTATCTTGAGAAAGACATCACCCAGCTTCCCATCCTGCATCCTTGTTGGGCAAACTCACCAGCTGTGTGTGGTGAGACACTGTTCCTCATCTCCTGGCTCTCAGCAGGGCTTCCAGGGATGCTGACTTGCTCCTGGAGTGGCTGGATCACACCAAACCCATGGATGTTCCTGTGTCCAAAGGAGACACACAAGCAGTGGCTGAGGGCACTATGTTCAGCTGGAGGAGACTGAGGTCAGATCTCATGAGGATCTGCAGACCCTCCCAAGGGGCAGCTCTGATCTCTGCTCTGTGTGAGCAGGAACAGCACCCAGGGAAGGGCTGGAGCTGTGTCAGGGCAGGGTCAGGGTGGATCTCAGCAAAAGGTTCTTCCCCCAGAGGGTGGTTGGCACTGCCCAGGCTCCCCAGGGCAGTGGGCACAGCCCCAAGGCTGCCAGAGCTCCAGGAGGGTTTGGGCAATGCCCTCAGCGACAGGGTGGGATTGTTGGGGTGTCCTGGGCAGGACCAGTTGGACTTGATGATCCTGTAAGTCCTTTCCAACTCAG
This sequence comes from Pachyramphus minor, assembly GCA_013397135.1. Classification (NCBI taxonomy): domain Eukaryota; kingdom Metazoa; phylum Chordata; class Aves; order Passeriformes; family Tyrannidae; genus Pachyramphus; species Pachyramphus minor. Next base: position 404,817 of record VYXB01008859.1, on the reverse strand, counting down.
GATATTCTTTGATCCTGATTCCATGGCTGCTGTGTTCCAGGAGCTCCCCACCACCCATGGGTGTCATTCCACTTCCCCAGAGGCAGCCTCAGCCATTTCATTTCCTTTGTAAAATCTAAGAATTGCCTTTCACTTGTGGCATTTGCCCTGGGCTTCCTGCCTCTCTTCTTGTGAGATCCCCAGTAAACTCTGGAGAATTTTGAAGAGCTTTCTGCCCAGATGGAATTCCCTGAACCTCCTCCACTTTTCCAGAAAGTTATGTCCCAGACCAGAGCTGATGCAAAGCCACGTTTATAGAAACCCCCGTGTTCAGCTTCAGAGAGAAGGAATTTTGGGGCTCACCCTTACTATGACTGTGAAAAAATGTCCCTGGAAGAGGTGATGCACCCCCACATCATCTCTCCTGGAGGTAGGATGGTGGACACTGTGGGTTTTGGCCATTCTGATCCAAGCAGGTTAAGAGCTCTGTCCTGGCACTGCTCCGAGTGTTGCAGATGGTGGGTGAGGAGACAGGTCTGTGTGCAGGTGGAGGAAATCTCCCTGGGCACAGAGGTGGTACCCACAGCCAGGAGAGATGCTGGGAGCAGACCCAGAGCTCAGCCTGGCAGGGCACTGCCCAGAACTGGTGTTCTCCAACACAAGGACACTGGCACAGGTTGCCCAGAGAAGCTGTGGCTACCCCATCCCTGGGAGTGTCCCAGGCCAGGTTGGATGGGGCTTGGAGCAACCTGGGAGAGCAGAAGGTGTCCCTGCCCATTGGAATGAGATGAGCTTTCAGGTTCCTTCCAACCCAAACCATTCTGTGATTCTGTGACCCTTTTTCCTCCATCCAGGTCCAGGCCAGAGGGTTCATTTCATCTATTTTGCCACTCTGAGCATGAAGAAGCCCCTGCAAGGTGGGTATTTATTTCTTCTGGGGCTGTCTCACCTCTGCAGGGTGTTCCAGCCCAGTGGAGGGATGTCTGGGGAGGCCCTCAAAGCCTGCAGGTCCCAGGAACCACAGGGAGGGCTGGGGTGGGAACTGCAGCCCCGGTGTTGGCTGTGAGCGGCCCAGGACAGGAGGACACGGTGGGTGAAGGTGCTTTTGTTTCCCTGCTGCCAAACCCTAGAACTTCTTTGTCACTCTGCTCAAAATCTGGTGTTTCCCTCTTGATATGCAATTGAAACAGAGCTTCTGAGTTTAGAATTCCCTTAGGTTTGTCAGATTTCTTCCCATTCCGTGGAGCTGTCTGGGCAGTGGAGCAGCTGGTGGGGTGACGTGTCCAGGACATTTGGGAGCAGATGGCAGCACATATGCTGGGAGAGTTGCTCTGCTGAGGGACACAACAGCTCCTCAGAGGTTTTGTGGAGCTGTGGGGTCATGCTTCTCACTTTCCAGCAAAGAAACACAGGTATGCACCCCTCTCTGTACTTGGAAGACATCAAGATCTTTGGGATAAGCTGGAGCACCTGTTTTTTCAAGAGGGACTTTCACGTTCTTTTCCTGGTCACTTGAATCCAAGGCAGGGTTGGTTTTCCTGAGGAAGATCTCTTGTCCTGCTGCTCTTAAAAAATGCATAATCCCTCCTTTGAGCGCTCCTAGGAGAGCATGAATGGGAAAGCTCGTTGTGTGAGTGCTTCCTTTGGTCCTGTGTGATGCAAGGAGGAAACCTGTGGGCTGTGGGAGCATTCCACAGGGAGCAAACCTTTGCCTCGTTCTTGGTGGCCAGGATGGAGAAGATGTGGGTGCAGGGATGCTTCGCAGTCAGGACTTGCCATTTCCTCTCTCCCACATCGAAAGCAAAAGTGACCAGTCCCCCCACCTCATTCCTGATGCAGGAAAAGCCTCTCCGATATTAATAAGAATCTAATTTTACATTTATTGTTCCATGAATTAATTACATCGCAAGTAGAGTTACCTTTTACACAGCCATTAAACTTCAGGAAGGCCTCTTTATACCACTCCATGGATAATTTAATTAGCATACTAATGTCTTATTAGCTATAAAGCCAAAGCTGGTTTAGAATCACTTAAATTAAAACTCAAAAGCTTTCAGCCACCCTGCAACCCCTGTGCCTGGATGGTGGGCAGAGGATGAAACTGGGCTTTGCCCTTCCACAGGCAGAGCCTCCCAGGCAGCTTCCCCAGCTGGCACTGGTGGGATGCAGCTCTCCCTGCTCTGCCTGCAGAGCATCCATGGAGCTGAGATCACAGGGAGGAGCCCCTCAGTTCGCCTCCTAATTCCCATTTTATTCCCTTTTCTCTGTCATCGGTATTTGCATTAATTGGGCTACTCTGGGAGAGCCGTGCTAATCCATTATGGATGGACAATTAAAGCCACAGAAGGGAAGTGAGGAGTTGAGGCAGGAGCATCTGTGGTGCTTTGAGGGGATCCCATCCCCTGCCCAGGCTCCCTTCTCCACAGGCTTCCAGTGAAGGACACATCAGAGCTGATAACGGGGTTGGTTCCTGAAGCATCCACTCAAAACAAGCAGGAGGAAAAGGCTCCAAATGTCCCACCATGGTCTTCTTGGATCATTGTGTCCTCTCGGTCTCTCACCTCCCAGCAGTCTCAGCACTCTGTTAAAACACTGCAGCTTCAATATTGTGGTTGCACTGAGATTTGTGCATGGACTGGGATTATGTCACATGATCTCAAACATCCCACTCACACCGGGGGCAGGATTGGCACTTCTGAATGTCCTCAAATATCCCAGTTTCTCTGCTAAACCCTTTTTTAAATGACCCTTTCTGCTATCCAATTCATGAGTGTAACTTTTTTTTCCTTTTCCCAGACCTTCTTAGCTAATAAATAGCTTAATTTGGAGGTTTGAAAATTGACTCAGAGGCAAAGTTTAACTAAATTGAAGAGCAAGACTACTGCTTGAGTGTAATAATCTGAAAATAATTGATTAATTTGCATGATCCTTCGTAATTGCTTCAATTTACACCCAAGAGGCCACTGTCATCAATAGATGAATAAGACATAATTTTTAAAGTCCCAATAATGCATGGAATGGAATTTAGGAGATTCCCTCATTTGAAGCCGCGCGCGCCCGGCTCAGCTCCACTTCCAGCACATCGCGGGGAGAACTCTCATTGTGGGAGAAATTGGGCTGTAATTTAATTCACTTCTTAAGAATGTAATTACATTCATTATCCTTGGGAAAGAAGAGGATCAAATCCTATCCCAGTGACGCCAACCTTTAGACAGAGAGATTTCAGCGGAGCGTGGCCGCCGGCCCACGGCAGCGGGAGTCACAAGGGAAGGGATTAAAATGCTAAAATTTGGTGTGGATGCTCTTTAAGGAGTGACCTTCTTCAAGGTACTTAACCATGAGCTCAACTTTAATTGCCATCACTGAGGCTCCAGCGGATGCTGCAGCAGGACCTGGCAGCACCAAAGGGGCTCGACCCGCCCCCGTGGGTGGGAGCAGCGAGAGCGGGAGGAAGGCAGGTAAATAGCAGAGTTCAGGAAGGGGTTTGGGCCACACAATGGGTCTTCAAAAAATGGAAATCCAACCTTCACGGGGTCGACAAACAGGGGCAGAAAATACAGCATGAAAGAGGGGAAACAGGAAGCCGGCAAGAAATAGCAAGGCTTGGAAGGAGTGAAAACAAACAATAGATAATTCAAGTCTGGCAGGAACAGGAAAGCCTGCAAAGGAATGAGACAGGTCTGCTGGCTCCCCAGGAGTTAAAGGGAACAATTAAGGAAGATGAGGACACAGCTGAGAAGTGAAATGATTTCATTTCATAAGTTCTCACCTCAGGGGATGTTGGGAAAAAATCTGCTCTTGACTTGCTCTTTTCTGGTAATAAAGGTGAGTTGCTATTAAGGATTAAGGTATCAAATGAAGAGGCTCTGGTGCAAATAGGTAATTTAAAAAATATTAAGTCACTGGGTCTAGATGGGACATTCAGAGGCTTTGAAGGAACCTAATAATGCATTGGCTGAGCTGCTGGGTGAGCTGCAACAGTATTCATCCCCCTGGAAAAGCAAGTGTGGGATCAGGGGGCTGGAGGGCAGCAGAAATTGCTGTGCCTGTGTAAAGAGACACTGAGACATCCAGAAACTGCTGCCTGGTGAGCCTTGGCTGGGTACCAGAGACACGGGAGACGTGGACAGTGCAGGCAGGAGGGTAAAGCTCCCACTGGCTGCGATCCATCTGTGGGATGCTAAGGGTACCATGGACACAGGGGTCCCATCTCACCTTGGATTGCTCCCTGCTAACTTCTTTCACCATATTTTCTAGAATCACAGGATCCCAGAATGGTTTGAGCTGGAAGGGATCTTAAAGATCATCCAGTGCCACCCCCTGCCCTGGGCAGGGACACCTTCCACCACCCCAGGGTGCTCCAAGCCCCATCCAACCTGGCCTTGGACACTTCCAGGGATCCAGGGGCAGCCACAGCTTCTCTGGGAACCTGTGCCAGGGCCTCCCCACCCTCACAGGGAAGGAATTCTTCCTAATATTTCATCTAAATCTACCCTCCTTCATTTTAAAGCCATTCCCCGCTGTCCTGGCACTCTGTGCCCTTGTAAAAACCATTTGCAGGACTTCAGGATGACAGAGATCAGGTGGCAGCAACTCAAGAGATGTCTCAGTGTTGCACCTTCTGCCTGGCACACCTGTAGGAATCTCCCCAGAGGAGAAGGCAGAGCAGCTAAAGTGGAAAGACAGAAAATGTATTGAGGCAGAAAAATTATTCAGATTTGAGGCTGTGTGCTCAAGCCTTTGTGCACATATATTATGGCGCAGAATAGGGTAGGATTCAATTCCCCTCAAGTTTCCTTCCTAAAAGCAACTTGCTGTGCCATTTCACAACTTTCAATGTTGTGAAATCAACATTTCCTTCCACACTGAGGTGGGTCAGTAAGAAAAGTGGGATGGGGTGGGCCTGGGAGACACCCAGAGCTCCCCTATGAGCCTGGATTACCTCAAAGCCATGGGAGGATTCCTCCAAAGGTCTCTGGCTACAGAGATACCCAGATATCCATCCAGGTATTCCAGATTCCAGATGATTGCTTTACCCTGGACCATCGAATCTTTCCAGCTTGTGACAGTTCCCCATGGCACTGTTGGCACCATCCTGACCCTGAATCTGGGCTACAGACATTTGAGCAGCTAGAAGAGAGTTTATTTGGTGATAAGACAACTTATTTTAGAGGTCCTGCACATTTTCCTGAAGCCTTTGTTGCCAGAGAGAGTTTTCTGGTTTAGAGGGACCCCTCAACTGATGCCCAGTGGTGTCCTGCCCTGGTTTAGAAAGTGACTTTCATGAGACACAACCAGAGTGGAAACTCTGCACTCAAACACAAAACCTTGTTATAAAATCACAGCACTCTAAAAAAGCATATTTGATAAACCCTAGGCATCCCTTCCCCCCAGGTGTCCTTTGCACTGCTGTGCCATTTCATGTTGAGTTTTCCAGCCTGAGGGCATCACAGTGATCTCCAGGAGCACACTCAGGTATGGAAATGCAAACATGGTGCTTGGGACACCCTCCCAGTGATTTGTGGGGATGATAATGCCAGAGAGGCATGAGAGGGGCTGCAGCACTTCAGTGACTTTTTAAAATCTGTGTTCAGCTATGCTGGTATTTAGAGGTGTGATAAATTTGGCTGAGCTGTTCTGCCAGGGCAGGGAAGGGATTCAGCACCTGGGAGTCATAAAGTGTCTGTGCTGAAGGACCTTGGGCCTGCTGCTGATCCCGTTCCTGAGGAGCAAAACTGGCTTCCTGCTGCACCTGCTTTCCTTTGCTTTAGGAATTGCAGCCATGAGGCACATCAAAAGTTAAAAATCAAGTGGAAAACAAACTGTATTTATGGTTCTATACAGGGTCAGTGGCAGAAAAGCCCATCTTTGGAAAAAATCATCTGAGATGATTCCAAAATCATATAATCATGGAATGACATAGGTGGGAAGGGACCTGAAAGCCCATCCAGTCCCACCCCTGCCACGGGCAGGGACACCTTCCACCAGCCCAGGTTGCTCCAAGCCCTGTCCAATGTGGTCTTGGACCAGGGGCATCCACAGCTTCTCTGGGCAACCTGTGCCAGGGCTTCCCCACCCTCACAGGGAACAATTCCTTCCTAAGATCATCCAGAGCACTGCAGTGTCCCCAGGTGCTTTCACTGTTCCTGTATTTTTCTTGTTAAATATGTAGTTTATAATATTTCTGTCTTAGTGCTTTACTGGGGACCATAAATACCCAATGAAAAGCACTTTCAGACTACCTGGGATGCTCTGCAAAGCCTGAGAGCAGCAACAGCGCACAGGAACATCTGCACCCCGACAGACTGTGAGTTTATCTGGGCAGAGCTGCTTCCGTGTAGTGCTTCCAATTTAATTTTCACATTTTTCCAAAGAAGAAGAAAAATGTCTCATGTTTCCTGGGTGACTGGAGGAAGGCTTTACTGTGCCAGGCATCTCTAATCTCCCTGTGCGAGATTTCCTCAGCGGCAGACAGAGAGCAGCAGGCTGACTAGACAGGGGAAAGTGGGTAAGGTCTGGAAAAGATGTTTTAGAGAGATGTGAGGTTTCATCACATTCTGTTCACCTTTGATAGAAACCACAAGAGCTACGAGCCTGAAAGCAATTGATGGGTTTGGGGTCTCGGTGAGCTCCAAACATCCCCAAACCCCTCTCCACTTCCAGAGACCCACAAATCTCTCCTGGAGAAGCCCCAGGTGCTCTGTGCTGATGGTGAGCGAGTGGGAGAATGGCTGATGGAAGCTGTGAGGTGCAGAGATTGGCAGCATCAGGGGCACCAGGAGTGTGACGGGAGCTGGGTGCCAAGGACAAGGAGCAGGTGGTGTGACAGCAATGCAGAGTGAGGTGCTGCAAACCTTCAGCAAGCAGCACCCACAGGCAGAGGCACCAACTGAGCTCAAGACCTGCCTGTCAATACATGTGACATCCAGCATGTGGCTGCTTCAAGAAATTCCAAGTGTATTGCAAAACTTTTCACCCTCACAGGAGCCTCCCAGCTCACAGCTGTCCCCTCCACAGCAGGAAGCTGCTTCCCTTTAGAGCCGAGTGAAGAGTGGAAGGCATTAAAAAAAAAAATCATGAATATTAATTTGAATTCAACTGAATTTCAATTAGGCTGTGTTCAGTCTCCACAAATATTTGAGCAGTGCTACTGCAAATAGGGCGAAAAAGCATATCTGTAACTTTAACACACAAATATTCACAAAAGATAAATCCTGAGCTGCGTGCTCACAAGTCACACTGGCTTCCCTTGAATTCTACACTCGTGTGCTGTTGTTTCCATTCTCTGGTCGGGTGGTAGGAGCCAGCAAAGGAAACAAATATTCCAATTTAATGGAGCCTGTTAGGTGTGGGGGAGAGCATTAAATCACAGCATGAGTTCTGGCGTGTGCAGCCTGGGGTGCCAAGGCAGGTGAGCCGTGCTCCTGACAGGATGAGCTGCTCTGTCTCCCTGACCATGGAGCAGCCTGCCAGCCTGAACAGGGCAAGGTCACAGGGCAGGAATGGCCTGGACCCAACAGTGATGGAATTCATGGATGGGGCTGCGAGGGCTGGGAGGAGCCAGCAGCAAGAAACAACAAACAGGAACACTGAGGTCACTGAGAGAGACACAACACCCAACCCACTGTGTCCCAGCACTGAGCATTCCAGAGTCATGGGTTTCAGATATCAGGATCATCACAGAATCGCAGAGTGGTTTGGCTTGGAAGGGACCTTTAAAATCATCTCATTCCACCCCTGCCATGGGCAGGGACACCTTCCACTGAACCAGTGTCCAACCTTGCCTTGGACACTTCCAGGGATCCAGGGGCAGCCACAGCTTCTCTGAGCAACCTGTGCCAGGGCCTCCCCACCCTCACAGGGAACAATTCCTTCCCAATATCCCATCTATCCCTGCCCTCTGGCAGTGGGAATCCATTCCCCCTTGTCCTGTCACTCCATCCCTTGTCAATAGTCTCTCTCCATCTTCCTGTCAGCTCCTTCAGGAACTGAAAAGCTGCAATCAGGTCACTCCAGGGCCTTCTCTTCTCCAGGCTGAAAAATCCAAATTCTCTCAGCCTTTCCTTGGAGGAGATAGGGAGGTCCAGGTGATTTTTCTGGTCCAGTGTTTCCTGGCTGCACATCCCCATGGCAAATATCCTGCATTAAATCAGAAGTGGGTTGAGCACCATCAGCCAGAAGGCTTAAGCCACTTTTTGAGGAGCAGAGTTTGGTCGGGACCTAGGGATGGGAAAATCCTACCCTCTGAGCAGTGTGAGCATTCCCAAGGGAAGGGTGCCTCAGTAATAGCAAAAGGTCCCAGGTGGGCTTGGAGGCCTCACACTGCACAGGTGTTGAAAATTTGGAAGGATTTCAGAAGAAAAAGAAGGACAAAATGAAGGTAAAGAGTCTTGGTGGTTGAAGTGGTGGGGACAGGGAAGAGACACCCAAGGAGTGCATATGTCAATGCCTGGGGGTAGGGGAACTCATCAGCAGTGCAGAGGGCTGGAGTGAAGAACAACAACTGGAAGGGTCCTGAGTATGAAGCTGAAGAAGGAAAGGTGGAAAAGAACTGGTGACCCACCACAGTACCGATTTTTCTGGCACCATGACCTGTCCCAGCCAAGCAAACAATAAATCCTATAAATCTGCTGTAAAGGGGGCTGTTTAACTCTTATATGCTCTCCAGCCTAGTGCTCTTCCCTGCCACTGATCACACCCCAACATACAAAGCTTGGAGCAACCAGGGATTCTGGCAGGAGGATTTACCTGCCAGGTAGAAAAACCCTTTCCTTTGGGATCTGGTCGTGGCACTGTCTACAGAGAGGGAAGTACATTTTCCCTAGCTTTAGAGGTTTATACTGTGCCCTATTCAATTCTTTAGGCTGTTTATAGGGAAGACTGGAGAGAAAGAGGAATTCCCAGCTTGGCTGGTTTGTTTAGTCCTGGGGCTGATACTTCAAATGCCTCAGCTGAGTTGCACCCTACATTTCATTGCCTTTTCCCCAGCTGCAAAAAGAGACCAGAAGAGTTGCTCCAGTGTAAACATCTCTAATGTTTAGAAATCCCCCTCTGTGTCCTTCACCTACCTCTTTTTCTGTGAATAACTGCTTTTTCTGTACACTGGTCAAGCTTTTGAGGGGAGAGTGATATTCAAACAACAGGCAGCTGCCCAGCTGACTCCCTTTGTGAAGCCGGTGAACTGATTGATTGTTCGGTTTCTTGAGAGGCTGATGTTGTTTCTGCCTTTTCACTGGGTGGCTGAAACGTTTAGGCAGCAGAAAGGAACAATAGCAACAGAACATAAAGAGGGGAGAATGGTGAGAAATTAAGTCTATCCAAAAGATGATTAATAGCGCATTTCCTGAGACAAACAATGCCCGTGGGGGCTGGGATTTGGGAAGGTTTGGAGGCTGGGGATGCTTTTATTGACTTCTTAAATAAAATAAATGATGGGTGTGGGGGATCCCCTTCACGGCACATTGAATGTGGGGCCCCGATTGACAGGAGCACCCTGAGAGACTTGGTGAAGAGTTTTGAGATGCCCATTAAAAGACAAAACAGAGACAGGAGTGGGGAGAAGTGTTTTGTGCAAGGGGCTTCACAATTCCGAAGTGGTTGTCCTGTTCCTGCAACTTTACACCTATGCCTGGCACATCCATGTACCCTCTCACTCTTCCTCTCCTTTGTCAGCAGTGCTTGGGGTGGGTTCTGTCGTGTCTGTCACACAGTCTGATGGTACTCACAGAATTAATTTCCATCCCCTCAGTAGACTTGAAAAAAAAAATTTGCAATAAGTCAAAGAAATTAAATTTTAAGCTGGCTGTCGAAGGATAATGAATCTGAAATATGTGATCTTTGGTAAAATTATATTCTTTCAAACACTAAGATTCGGGGAACGCTATCTCATAAGGGAGGTACACAAAAAGCTGCAATCAAAATGACCTATACAAAACATAAAGAAGAGTTAATAGGATTGCTCTGAATTCCAAAGGGGGTGGTGCAGAACAGCACAAGTGGGCCTTGCAGTGGGGCATTTATAATCTCCAATTCCATTAACAAATTTTAATATAGTCTTTGAGGGTAGAAAGTGGTCGTTAATAAAACTTTAAATTAAAGCATGTTCACTGTCAGATTAGATCATTAAAATTGCAGGGTACTGCCTCTGCAGGAGAGACAGCAGAGCTAAACCCACATTGTCCAGACCATGAAATAATTCCAAAGCAAACAGGAAACAAGGAATAAAACAATTTTATATGTGTGAATTATGAGTCTATATCATGTTTAATGAAGAGAAAAATGTAATCGTATTTCATCTGCTCTCAGTGTAATTAGTGTTTCTGAGCATCAGGGATGAGACATGGAGGGAGAAGTCTGTGCACGGCCATTCAGATGGACATCAGGACCAGTGCAGCTTTTAGACTGGTGAAGCTCATTGCCATGGGTCAGGAAAAGGGCTGTATTTTGCTCCTGCAGTCCACGGATAGCACCAGGTCTGAAAAGTTCTGGAGAAGCTGCATTACTCCATGAGAGAGTTTCCTCAGCTGCAAGGTAGTTTTGATTTGTTGAAATGGTTGTTCCTGGGGATCTGGGCAGCTGCAGGATAAACACACTTCTCTTGGCAATACTTCCTCTCAAAAGATTGAGGAATCATCCTGTGAGGGGGTCCTGGAAAGCAGAATTGATAGCTGCAATATTACTTGAAGCTGTACAGCAAATATCTTTGAGGACAGAGATATATTTATAGGAAACCTATTGCTTCTATTTATATTTTGCATCTCATGCAAGACTAAAGAGAACTGGTCTCCTTCTGCTGTGCCTGACACTGAAGAAAAACCGAAGAGTTTTTTTCCCAAAAGATGTGACTGGCACAGGTTGCCCAGAGAAGCTGTGGCTGCCCCTGGATCCCTGGAAGTGTCCAAGGCCAGGATGGATGGATGCAACCTGGGAGAGTGGAAGGTGTCCCTGCCCATGGCAGGGGATGGGAATGAATGGGCTTTAAGGTCCCTTCCACCCCAAGCCAGTCTGTGATTCAGGGACTAAAGGAATCGAGGGTGCCTGAGAGCACAAAGGTTCCTGCCTGGCTGATGTTCCCTGTCATGTCCCCAAAAAGGACGTTATTGTAGATGAGGTGACACTAATAGACCCCTTCAGCCCTGCTGTGGTGCTGGAGGTCAGGGCTTGGGGCAGGAGAATATAGAGCCAGCACTGCAAGGAGCACATCTGTCTGTTTGTCTGTGTCCCACCACCTTTCATTTCAAATAGAAGTGGGGTAAGAAGTAGAGCTTAGCTGACATAAAACCCATGTTCCATCAAAAAAATTTCCAGTATCTTCTTCACCATTTCACAGCTGGAGAAACAGAGAAACCACAGGGCAGAACAGGGACATACTCTGGACATGGACAAACACGTGTCTTGACGAACTGCACATCTCAAGCAAACCGCCATCACCAGCCTGAAAGTATTTCAGGTGTGTGATGTGAACTAGCACTTGTGGGAGACACTGGAGTTTCCATCTGTTGGGACAGGAGCAGGGGGTGGACTAACAGCTCAGGATGAATGACGAGCAGTGATGTTTTGAGGGACCGAGCTGCAGAATCACTCCAGGCTCATGCAAAGCAGGAGCTGAGAAAAAGCACATTCAGGTTCCCAGCAAACAGCACATCCATTCCTTGAACGCAGCTCCCAGCTCTTCAGAGGAGTTGCTTGTGAACACATTTGCCTCCCTATGAATTATTCATTCTCTTAAATGATTGGGCAGATGATTTCTGTGAGTGCCTCGTGGCCTACTGGGAGGTTTTTGCTTGTACAAACAGCCGTGCTGGATGTGTCCGATTGTAGCACACACAGCCTTACATGAGCACTTGTGACATTTTCTCTTCCTTCAAGCTTTTAAGTAAACAAAGTGTGGCCGTCTGAAAGCCTTACTTGGTGTCAGTGCCAATCTGTGCCCATATGAAAAATGAATCCTTGGATTTAGCCCATGCAAAACATCCCTTTGATGTGGAACCTCACCAGTGAGCGCTTCCCTCACATGCAATCTTCTTTCTTCTTGAAACAGACTTTGCTACAGAATGTGAGTTTTAGCTTTGTTTTGCTCTGGTGGATTGTGTCTCTCCGGAAAAAAATAGGAAGAAAGGAAAGAATTAAACACTTACTGGAGAGCAAGACATAGGGGAGATGAGGGATATCTGGGCATCCCAAAAGAAACCATTTAGAATTCAGTTCTGCCTCCAGAGATGGGGCAGCAAAGGTGGCCTCTCATTGTGCCTCCTTTCAGTGTTTGGCACTGCACACTTTCATCTGTTCCTCTGAGTTTTTGTTTGCTCCTGTGGCACGTTTGTGTTTGAATAATTCTGGTCTTTACATATATATAAAAAAATGCTATTTTTTTCTCTTTGCCTTGTGTGCAGGAGAAAAGTAAAGATTTCCTTTGCTGTGGTCCTCAGCTGCCTCCTCCCACATTGAATTGGATTGGAAGTTGAAGCAGCTTCTGCAGTGTTTCTGCTCTGTTTTGGGTGACAAATCCACAAGAGCATTTGAGCTGCACTCTCTAGGTCTGAGGATGCCTCATCTTAGGCAGTGACCAGAAGGTGGGTTTGTACAATGATTTGGGTTGGAAGGGACCTGAAAGATCTCTACAACTACCTGAAAGGAGGTTGTAGCCAGGTGGGGGTCGGTCTCTTCTCCGAGGCAAGCAACAGTAAGACAAGATGGCACCATCTCAAGCTCTGCCAGGGGAGGTTTGGGTTGGATAGTAGGAAGAAATTCTTTACAGAGGGGATGGTCAGGCACTGGAATGGGCTGCCATTTCCTTTCCAACCCATCTGATTCTATTATTCTGTGATTCTTTGGTCATCCAGCTCCACCCCCTGCCATAGGCAGGGACACCTTCCACTAGCCCAGGGTGCTCCAACCTGGCCTTGGACACTTCCAGGGATCCAGGTCAGCCACAGCTTCTCTGGGCAACCTGTGCCAGGGCCTCCCCACCCTCACAGGGAACAATTCCCTCCCAATATCCCATCTAACCCTGCCCTCTGGCAGAGTGAAGCCATTCCCCCTCGTCCTGTCCCTCCAGGCCCCTGTTCCAAGTATCTCTGCAGATCTCTTGGAGCCCCTTTAAGTACTGGAAGATGTTAAAAGGTTTTGCTTCATCATTTTAAATCTGCTACCTTGTATTTTCGTTTCTTATTGCAATGCCAGAAGGAACGAGTCACCAGCTCCAATTCTCTTTCTCCAAAACACAGGGGATAGACTCCCATGGTCCATCCAAGCTGGAAAACCTAAGTCTGTTCAGTCTCTCAGCATCAGGAACATCTCTGGGTCAACCTGGTCACTTGTTATTTTCTTTGTCTGGTGTGTCCTTTATGAGATGCAGGATCAGCCACACGCTCAGGATCCAATCCAAGGATGGGCCATGGATCTCTCTGCTGGTTTTGGTGACAATTCCTGCACAGTCACCTGTGTCTCAAAGGGTACCTGAAATCCTCTTTTCTTTTTGACCAGGCAGAAGCCTGAGCAGCTTTCCCAGGGCACCTTCCACTGTGCTCTATGACTCCTTTGATGAGCAGTGGCAGCTAATTCAGAGCTAATCATTGTCTGTTTAAACTTGGTTGCCACTCTGGATTCTTTTCACCTTCACTGACATTACCTTATATGTATTTACACTGAATTTCATCTTCTGTCTTGTTGTCAGTAACTCAGTCTCAGAAGATCCTCCAGAGCTTTTCACTGTCAGTGTTAGATTTCATGATTCTGAATAATTTTGTCGCATAGGCAAACACTGTCACTTCATTACTCACCCCTTTTCCAGATTATTGATGAGTGTTACACAGCACAGATCCCAGGACAGGCCTCCAGGGGACCCCAGGGCTGGTTTTTGGCCAACACAAACACCAATCAGATATGCTTCCCTTGGTCTCCTGTTTTTAACCACTTTTAAGTCTGTGGAGGGGCTTCCTCTCACACTCCATAACATCACAATGTTTCCAGGTGCCTCTTGTGAGAGACTCTGAATGTAATTTTGGGGAAATGCAATTTAAGTTGCTTAGTTGGCAGCCAACTAAGCCTTGCCTGGACCAATGTTGACACCTTCAAAGAAAGGTAATAGATTTATGACGTAGGACTTCCCCTGGAGAAACCATGTTGTCTCTTCCCCAATATATCCAGATGTACCTCTGCTCCCATTAATTCTGTACTATATTACACAGTTCCTTCCCATTTACCTGTCACAAAAAACACACTCTCCTCTCTCCAGCTCCTTCTGCTCTTTTTAGAGAAAAATGATGTCATATTTCCTGCCTCCCACACCACTCAGTGCCATGTCAGAGGAGAGGGGAGGGAAGGTGGGACAGGGAATGAGATTTTATCTCATGGCCTCCTGAGAATGAGCAGCCCCTCAATCAGGTCGTGCAAGTGAAGAAGTGCAGTTTGTCAAAACCAACACATTGCTGGGGGAATCTTTGAATCACAGAAGGGCCTGAATTGGAAAGGACCTTAAAGACGACCCAGTCCCACCCCCTGCCATGGGCAGGGACACCTTCCATTAGTCCACATTGCTCCTAGACCCATCCAACCTGGCCTTGGACACTTCCAGGTATGGGGCAGCCAGAGCTCCTCTGGGAAACCTGTGCCAGGGCCTCCCCACCCTCCCAGGGAAGAATTTCTCACAAACTTCAAACCTAACTCTACTCTCTGTCAGATTGAAACCATCCCCCCTTGTCCTGTCACTCTAGGCCCTTGTCAATAGTCTGTTTCCATCTTTTTTTTTTGTAGGTTCCCTTTGGGTACTGAAAGGCTGTAATTAGGTCATTAATTAATTAATGGTTGGGACTTGATGAATTCAGAGGTCTTTACCAACCTAAATGATTCTAGGTTTCCCCCTTGCTGCCAACAGCTTTGGATAAAGATGATCCAGATCACTGGTCCTTCTATTCTGAAGTCCTGTGTTTAGTGGTTGCCACGACTCTGGTGATCTCCCTTGTGTCAGGAGAAGGTCTTCTCCCCCTCAACAGCTCTTGTCCAATGTCAGAGGTCCTTAGACTAAGACATGATGCCCTGGACTTCTGGTCTGGGTGAAGGGGGGGTCGTGTAGGTGCTCATTCCCTTAGGGCTGCTCGGTGTCCCCAGGAATTCTGCTCCTGAAGCACATTGTACCCACCCTGGGCTGGCCTCTCACACACCCCTGGCACAACCTGAAATGCTCCTTTGAGCAAGACTCTGAAGGTTTTTGTACAAGGTAAGTGAGATCTGGCCTGCTCCTTGCAGCCTGCCTCTGGATCTCCTGAGGTCCTGGAGTGGATATACCATGGCACAGAAGACCTTGATCACTCCTTCTTAGAGGTGGAAGACTGGGATTGTCTGGGCTCAGGACCTGCACTGGTGGAAGCAGCACTGGAATCATCCTGACAGAAGAGGGGCCCCTCCTAAATGTCCCTACCACACACACATCAGGTTTAACAGCCTCAGTGGCTCCAGCCACAGTGACCTTCTCCATCAATGTTTACCCATCACAAATCTCCTTTCACATCACCCTTAGAACATTTTCCAGGTTTTTCAGCCATTTCTGTCCCTATAGGTTGTTAGACCCTTTACATAACCCCTGTCAGCAGCACCACTGCTCTCAGCTCAGCTGACCCATGAGCTGACCAAGGTTAATTACTTGTGGTATTTTTCTCCCAAAGCCACCAGTCTCTAAGTAATGTCGAGTTAAAGTGACATGAGTAGTGACCGATGGAGCTCGCCACTCTCACTCCAGGTCTGCTTTCCCTGTGACATCTGTTCCAAACTCCTGCTCTTTTCTTTTTCATCGAACTCCAGGGGAATTCACATTTTTCTTTCCTCCTTTTTTTTTGTTTTTAGGCATGGATATCTTCCCTGGAGTTCTCTCTCTTTACTGGGGAGGCCACTAGCCTGGGTTCCTCCAAGCCTCATCCAACCTGGCTTTGAACACTTCCAGGGATGAGGCAGCCAAAGCTTCTCTGGGCAACCTGTGCCAGGGCCTCCCCACCCTCACAGGGAAGAATTTCTTCACAACATGTAATCTAAACCTACTCCAGAAGAAGCTGTGCCTTATCCCAGCCTGATTTTCCCTAAACAACGAGGCTGGTGCATTAAGCACTATTTTTTTTTCCTGGCACTGTTGTATTTCTTTCTCTCTGCATTGAGGTTCCTGCCCAGCTGCTGCCCCCACACCGAGCACCTCAGCCACGAGAAGAAAGATTTGCCAGCAGCAGCCTCTTCCTGAGACAAAGCACAGCGTGTTCTGCAGCTGGGCTGAGAGGCTGCTGTGAGTTTGCAGTGACTGTCATTGTCTGTTTTGTAATTCTGGGTCACTGCAAGTGGTTTCTAAATTGATTTGTCCCCAAACAAGCAGCATTGCCCAATTCAGAGAAGCCCTGTTCTCCTCTGTGCCTCTTAGGCAAGTGTAACTCTACTATGTCGATGTTGAATTGTGCAATTTTTGTCCAGCTCCTTTTTCCTCCGGGTTACAGTTTGGGATCTGTTTTGAGATTGCTTACATACCAAGGGAAAAGAGCTGCCTGCCTGTAGCAAGCCTGTCCTGGCTGTCGCTGACTTAGAGACTCTCCCGTGCTGGTTTGACTTTAAGTGCTACATTAATAAATCAGCAAGAGCAGCCCTGTTGGGGAGGAATGCTGATCATGCCCACTGTGTGCCCAGAGATACTGACTCCTGGGCTTAACCACCCAGCTGTCCCAGGAGGCTGTGAGATGCCACGCTTGCCCTCTGCTCAGCAGATGCTGAAGACATCGAGCTGGCAGGACCGGCTGCGGATCCTGCTTCTCTCCACTCCACACTGGCTTGAGCATCCAGAGCTTCAAGTTATTGCAACTCCCAAGGCAGCCTTGGAATGTAAAATAGGTGCCACAGCTCCTTCTTGGAATAAAACAGATAAAAAATCAATGCATTTGAAAGAGAAATAAAAAATAATGTCTGGTAGCGCTAATAGTCCTCCACGCGTGACTGCCAGCACTGAGCCTCTCCTGGCAACCCTGATGAAGAAAAACATCTTCCTTGAGAGGGAGATTGAAGACCTAGAAAATACATCTCAAAAGGTGACCTCTGGGTGATAAGCATAATTATTGATGCTCCCATGGATCTTTATGGATGTGACTTACAGCAGAAAAATAAGGCCCTGGCGTGGGCTCACAAATTCAGATCCACCCTGAGAAGACACAAAGGCTCTCGGATGCTGGGGGAAGGTGTGAATCTGTGTTAGCTCAGGTGTCACGCTGGCTCTGCTCCTCTCTTGAAAGACCTACTCGGTGAGTTTTTCCCATTGATTTTACTGCAAACAAGATCAATTGTCTCTTTGGGCTCCTGTGTGGGAATGAGATTATGTTGAATATTAATTTGCCTTGCAATGGGCCCTGACTGTAATTTTCTATCAGCAAAGGAGAATTCATGTATTTCCATAAATTCAGATACTTCCATCTATTCATTCCACATATTCATAGACATTATCTCAATTCCCAGCTCTAGTTCAAACAAAAGTTAGTTCCTTTTACAAATAAATTATTTTTCACTGTTGATGATATTTCTAATTTTTGTAGGCAAATTTATACATTTGAACAAAGGAGACAAAAAGTATCTTTGATGTAGCAAAGCCTTTCTGAGAGCCGTGAGTAAATTAAAAGAGAAAAGATAGTCTGGAAAATTTAAGGAACGGATGGGAATGATTCCAAGTTACCTTGTACTTAATAGAAGTTCTCAGAAATGTTCTTTTCTTGTTTTCTATATTGGAGCTGTTCCTTGAAGTACGTCTGAATGCCTCTTCAAACTGGCATTTAATCTTTGACTGCATATATTTATTTTTCCCTTGTAGAAATGGAAGGGAATTATGGAATTTCTTCTTTAGCATCTCTTCACCTTGGCCGCTAATTTCTGGGGAATGTTACTGGGAGATATGGCAGCACCACATCCTTCGGAACAGGATTTTCCCGAATTTGTGCTGCTGCTTTTTTGTGCCAGTCTCAAGCCAACACAAGTCTTTGCTTCACTGCTCTCAAATTATCCCACATGAGGATTTCCTTCAACGTCTTCACTTCAGCTAAACAATTCTCCAGGAAAATAGAAATCTGGCTAATTTCCCAGGATTTCTGGATGTTCCTGAGCTTGGAGGGGGCAGCAGCTGCACGGTGGGCACAGGTCTGGAAACCCAAAGCATTTCCGGTAGAGCTGGTGCTTTTGGGAGCACAGGAAGGTGCACTGGGCTCCTTTGGTGGCATCACGAGCCACAGCCCCTCTGTCTCCAGCCCAGACTCCCTGGGGAAATGTGGAGATTAATGAGAGGTGGGATGGGACCTTTTTTTCCATCTTTTGGTGACTCTGAATGCCTTAAGGTGCCCAAGTTCTGCCCAGAGTGGCGGCTGTGTTCACTGGGGGTGGTGGAGCTGTGGTGCTGGAGTAAGGCAGAAGAAATGATCTGGCAATATCATGAATGTTTTCATGCCCTGAAAGCCATTTGGCCACCTCTGCTCTCTGAACTGAGTTAGCAGGAGCAGCACCCAGGATTCATGAAGGTATGACCGGAACTTCTGATGGTGGGCCCTGAAAGCACCTTAAAAGGTGCTCAATCCAAGCACAGAACAGACATGGGGGAAGTCACTCCCATTGAAATACACTCCTTAAAACTCATCCTGAAGACACTCAACCCTCCCCAGCTGTGGCTGGGCAGGGTGGATTTTCCACCCTCTGTCCTGCTGGAGCATCCCCAGTTCCTTGTTTCCCTCCCAGACCTGCTCCTCCCCAGCAGGAGCCCCATCAGCAACTGCCCTGCTTCAAGCCCTGTGCAATTTATTAATGGCAAACGTGCTTGTCACATAATCTCAAAATGGTTCAGGCTGGAAGGGACCACAGTGCCTCATCTGGCTCCAGCTCCCTGCTCCAGCAGGGCCATCCCAGAGCACAGGGCACAGCATTGTGCCCACACAGCTCTGCAATGTCTCCAGGGAGGACACTCCACAGCCTCTCTGGTCTCTGCTCAGGGCTGGGTCACTGCCCAGCCAAGAAGTTCTTCCTCCTGTCCAGCTGGAGCTTCCTGGGCATCAGTTGCTGCCCGTTGCTCTGGTGCCATTGCTGGGCCCCCCGAGCAGAGCTGCTCCATCCTCTGCCCCCTCCCTGCAGCCCCTGACACCCCCTGGGCAGGGCCCCTCTCAGGCTCTGCTCTGGAGGCTGCACAGCCCCAGCTCCCTCAGCCTTTGCTGCTCCCAGAGCTGCTCCATCCCTTCGGCATCTCCGCAGCCTGCGCTGGCCCCGCTCCAGGAGCTCCCTGTCCCTGCTGTGCTGAGGAGCCAGAGCTGGGCCCAGCCCTGCAGATGTGGCTGCCCAGGGCTGGGCAGAGGGGCAGGATCCCCTCCCTGCCCTGCTCCAATGCTCTTCCTAATCACAGAATCATTAAATTTGGAAAAGATCTCCAAGATCTTCAAGTCCAACCTTTGACCAAATGTCCCCATGGCAATTAAACCTTATCACAGAGTGCCACATCTACTCATTTCTTGAACACCTCCAGGAATGGTGACTCCATCACCTGCCTGGACAGCCTGTTCCAATGCTTAACCACTCTTTCAGTGAAGCAATTTTTCCTAATAGCCAACCTGAACCTCCCCTGGTGTTCCAGGCTGCAGGCACAGCACCTCTGTGTGCAATTATGGCCCACATTTGATATCTTGGATTAAACTGTGTGAACCAGGGATGTGACAGACCTGGATGGAGCCACTTGTTCAGCCTGTGCTGCACTAATCACAGCGGTAGAAGTAATAATACTAAAGACAATGTTGTCCTGGGTGGGATATTAAAATCCACAGCTCCCAGAGGAATCTTAAAAGGCCCCACAATTGAGCCAGCACAGACTTCAGACCTGCTGTGAGTGAGAGATGCCAGAAGAAAAGGCGCAGGCAGTGAGACTTCAGTGCTGGCACTCAAGGAGCCAAGGTTTACAAAACTTCCGTGCAAAATGGAATAGCAGGAGGTGACTTGGAATTTCTTAAGACTTGAAGGAAAAGAATAACGGGCAAAAGAAGCTGTGTAAGGTAATGGGACAGTCAGGGGTGTGCAGGACAAAAACGGGATGTTCTGCCAAAGTATCTCAAAGAAAAGCACTGTAATAGAGCAGGGAGGGGTGTGAAACCAATGCAGCTCAAAGTCGTTGGGGTACTCCATTCCAAAGGGGTAAAATGGAGTGAGTAGGAAAAGCCCAATTTCTTTAAGAAACAAACAATCATAAACAGTACATAAATGAATGTGTGAAAAATTAAATTTGGATAAAGAGGTGTGAGTAGCAGGGAAGAGAATTAGCAGTGATTTATTGCCATGCTGGCAATTCACTGGGGAAAGATATGTGCAATGGAGGAGAATAAAACACTGGGAAAAGTCAAGTGTGGGTATTAAAATGTATATAGAGAAAGAAACATGATTTTAGCAACTCTCATAAGTTAGGATGACCTTAGCCACTAGTAAAATAACAGCAAGAGAGAAAAACCCTCTATCTCCAAAAAGCTAAGAGATAATGGAGCAAGAAGCAATAAACAATACAATTTAAAAAGAAAAATCACCACAGAGTGACTGCTTTTGAAAATAACAATTAAAACAGATGATTTCATCAAAATGTGCCTAATACTTCTACACAGGAATGGTGTTATTTTCCAGGCAGCTCTCCTGAGCCCAGGATAACTTTCTGCAGCTGGGAAAGATGTTTGCATCTGTAAATGTTTGTGGGATCAGAGGACTTGTAGGTCATGGGAATGCAGCTCCCGGGATGTGAAACGTGAGTCCAGAGCTCCAGCCTCGGTTTGTGGTGCCATGGTGGGTTGGGGGAGAGGAGATCTCATTTATTTAAATTCCCTGAGAGATGCTCAAAAGAGAAGGAAAAATTATAACCATCTGTGTGCATCTAAATAATATAAACAGGGAAAAGGGGGGATTGTTTGGTTGGCACCAGGAGATGGAATTTGCGGCGCTGTGATGGGAAACATTAAAAAACTTGCATGTCAGCAGGGAAAGGTAAATCTGAGAGAGCAGCAAAAGCTTCCCCCAGCATCTGGGGTATGGCTGCATCAGGCCACGCTGGCTCTGCAGCCTGGAGACACCGAAAACTCGGTTAAACAAATCATTAGGAAACATTGAGCGGGATTCATTAGGAAATATGGAGTGGGATCTGCTCTTATTCTTGCAAAGCGAGCGGCTGTGAGAACCTAATTAGTTATTTCAATCAGGCTCCCCAGAGTCAGTCGTGTCTGCATTTGCCTTTCTGACTCTACAACCAGTTTCTTCCCTGATTTTGGGTCAGCTGGGTGAGGGGGGAGCCCCGGGGGGCTGCGGCAGCACCAGCACGTGGAGGGTGCAGGGCAGCGGTGCCACGAAGCCTTGGGGGCAAAGAGTAATGAGGAAAGAGGAAAAAGCAGAGATGACAGCAGTGGCGTGAAAAGGAGGGCAGGGAGAGGTTTCTGAAGGAATAAAGGATACCTAGTGCAGATTCCTGCAGCTTTTCCACACGTGTACCCTCTGTACAACCTCTTTTCCAGCCTCTGCATCCCACTGCTCTGGTCTCTGTCACCTCTGGGCTTGGGCAGCTCATGTGCTCTTATTTCCAGTGGTGTGCATGCAGAAAGCGTGGAAAATCCCACCCTGGTCATGCTCAGGTGTTCACTGAGCTGCCCGACATGAGCTACACAAGGCCCTGAACTGCTCTGGTTTGTGTTGGAGGGTCAGACTTGGCACTTGGAAGTCTGGAAGCAGCCCAGGAGTCTCCTGCTCCCTGCAGAGAACACAGCCCAGGACAACGAGACCCCAAGAACTGCTGGACAGTCCCATCTCTAACTGTGCCACTGACTTTCCCTCGCAACTGAAGCAATTTTGCAACTTTTTGAGTGTCATTTCAGTCACTTACTCACCCAGGACATGGACCTGTGGATTTTAAACCAGCTCCTGCAGACACACAGGCACACGACCACCTTTCTATTGTCAGGGACATGGAGCATAGAACAGAGGTGTGGGTTTAGGCCAGGTTTATGCTGTCTGTGGGAGGACAGGTGATATTGTGACCTGCCACCTTCTAGTCTGTACATCAATATTTTCTGGTACAAGCCACCACTTAGTTTACACTGACATGATGCTTGTCATGTGTGACCACGGCCATTTGGATCCAAAAACCCCTGTGTCTGATTCACTATTGAATTGTGGCTATAAGGAATCAAAGCCTGGAAAACTCTTGGTAGAAAGGGAGTTCTGCTCATGGTTTTACTCCTCCAGCTTCAGGCTGACCACCTTCATGATCAAGAGCTGGCAAGTCAAACCAGTCCTCATGTCTCTATAGAAAATACAACTGGGGAAAATGCATCGATTTTGTGCAGCAAAATGTTCTGGGACTGGACAAAAGGAGGCTCAGGAGGAACCTTCTGGCTCTTTACAATCTGACAGGAGGGGGGAGCTGGGGGGTGTCGGGCTCTGCTCCCAGGGAACAAGGGACAGGAGGAGAGGGAACGGGCTCCAGCTGTGCCAGGGGAGGGTCAGGTTGGACATCAGGAGGAATTTCTCCCTGGAAAGGGTGGTCAGGCCCTGGCAGGGGCTGCCCAGGCAGGTTTGGAGTCCCCATCCCTGGAGGTGCCCAAGGAAGGCCTGGCTGTGGCACTGAGTGCTCTGGGCTGGGGACAAGGTGGGGATGGGGCACAGGGGGGACTTAATGGTCTTGGAGGTCTTTTCCAACCTTAATCATCCTGTGATCCTATGATCTTTATCCATATGGAAAAGGAGGAATGGGCCAGCATAGTGT
Source organism: Pachyramphus minor (assembly GCA_013397135.1). Taxonomy (NCBI): domain Eukaryota; kingdom Metazoa; phylum Chordata; class Aves; order Passeriformes; family Tyrannidae; genus Pachyramphus; species Pachyramphus minor. The sequence continues at coordinate 382,070 of VYXB01008859.1, read as the reverse complement.
TTATCAGGGTAGTAACATCCCATCTCTGAGCTGGCGGGAGCATCCCACCATTGAGATACCATGTGTCCCACAGCAGCACAAACGGTCTCGGTAGGGTGACACTGTCCCCATCCAAGCAAATACAAAGCCAGGATTGTCTTTCCACAGGGAAAACCCAGCCAGGGCACACAGCACACAGATGTGACCTGATCCAGCTCCAATTTTACCTGTGGTTTGCAGATCGACTTGCCCATGTGAGATGTTGGTGCAGCCATCAGAGGGGCCATGGAGAAAAGCAGAGGGCAGAGGAGATCTCAGCCTGGCTGGAGAGTTGTGCCCACTCTGGCAGCAGGACAAGCCATGTGCACCCTGTGTTTGCTAAAGGAGAGGGAGGAAGGCACTCGGCTGGTTCCTTCTGACACTTGGTTATTTTGAATATAATTGAATATAATATTTTGAATACTGTATACACAATATATTGTGCTGATTGGCTCTGCTGCCATGCCCACAACGAGGCAGAGAGCAGCAACAGCCCATTGCTGTGTGCAGTGGGGAACTGGGCTTCAGGAAGGCTGGGAGGATAAGCCTGGAGAGCATCATCACAAGGGAATGCTGAGGGAGAGCTGTGGGTAAGCCTTGCTCATGGGATCACCTCAAGTCCCTGTTTTTCCCATGCAAAAGATGCATCTGGACCAGCACATCCTTCCAGCCTCTTCCTGGAGCTCCATCAGGAGCAGTTTGTAATGTGATGATGGATGATATGACTGAGCAAGGCACAGGAGGTTTGAAGCCCACAGCTCTTTAGCACCCAGTGAGGTTTTTTGAGCTGTTTGGGCTGTGCTGAGCTCTCCTCATGTGGTGGGAAAGTTCTCCTCCACAGGCAGCCCTGGGTGGTCCTGCCATGGCAGCTCTGGAGTTCTGGGGATGGTGGGTTTGCAGCTCACAGGATGGTCCCAGCAGCTTCTCCCATCCCATGTTTCCATCCTGGATTCTGTCTGCGCCCATCCCAAAAGGGCCACACAACCCAGACACCCTTTTCCCAATAACAGTCTATCTATCTATCTATCTAGATATTATTGTCAGCACAATAATAATACAACACAAGGAAGAAAAAAACTAACCTGTCCAAGACATGAACTCTTGGGGGGCTGCCAGGATTTTCCCAGCCTTCTGCTCTGTGTCAAGGCTCTGTGAGCAACAACAGGGAGCCTCACACGAGTCCTTGCCATCCCACCCCACATGTATAGGATGGAAAAGGGATTTGTGGATCCCAGGGAGGATTTCATGCCGTGTCCTGTGTCTCAGCACAGTCAGGGGGGTGCAAACACTCCTCTAGCCCAGCCCACCAGTCTGGAGCTGGGTGGGTTGCAGGGAGCAGCCAGGCACACAGGGAGTGCTGGGGGCTGGAGCCAGTCTCTGTAGATAGATTTCTTTTCTTAAATTATGCTTTAATTTCCTCTCCTTCTGGTACCAATGCCTATGTTTTAATGAGCTCGCTCCCCTAGCATATCAAACAAGTCTGATCCCTGGTGCTCCCTGTTTGCAATTCCCAGTGGCTCCTAACCAAGAATTGTGCTGTTTAATTTTGCCAGTCTTCTAGTTTACACTGAAGCATTAAAAAAAAAACACAAGCAAAAGGACCATATTTCTCCCGGCCTATTGATAGAGCGTGATAGGTATTAAATTCTATAATTCTTTCACTGGCCTTTAAGCAGCCTTGGTGTTAATATTTAATGATGAAAGATGCTGGTAATCAGCCCTGTATCCCAAGTGTCTGGATGCTTTATGATCTTGCCTTTGGGAGCCTAATTGTGAACCCAGTCTGCCAGAGCTTCCCACCCCAACTTAATAAACTTTGCCGTTCCTCCCCAGCACATCATCTGTCTCTGGGCAGGATCCAGTGCAGGGATGATCAGGTAGCATGAGGAGGGAGAATGGGGAAGAGCAGGGTGCTGAGGCTGGGCATGGAGGCTGTGGGGACAGAGGTGGGTGGTAACAGGCAGCACACACAGAAAACACAGCCGGAGAGGGGCATCGACGGGTGATTTGGCACTGCTTTGGAGACAGGTGTCTGCAGGCTGTGCTGCAGAAACAGCACAGAGAGCACTGACCATGTCCTCCCCAAACCAGCCAGGCCTGGGGTGTCCATATTGCACCCTCTGGCTGGTGGGATGCCTTCCCTCAACCTCTGTTCAGTGACAGTGTCCCTCCCACCTCCCAGGCAGCCGGAGCTGCTACACCATCACCCCTCAGGCACTTCCTTCTGGACTCCCAGCTCCAGCTCCCCAGGTTCCCAGTGCATCCTGTGGTTTGCTGGCTGCCATGGAGGTCTGCACAGCACAGGTGATGCTTCACTGGGTTGGAATGGCCTCAGGCAAAGTCAGCAGAGCCCTGTACCAAAGGAGAGCTGCTGTTAGTTGCTAATAGCACTTAGCACTGACACACTGCACAGACACTGGTGTTCAGAGCCGTGTACAAACACGATCCTCTTAACTGCTGGCATGGGAGCAAGTGCTGTCATCCCAAGGCAGCTGTTGGGAAACTGAGGCAGGCGCAGACTGTGCAGCTCAGGTGACCAAAGCAGACATTTGAAACAATAGGCAATGCTTTTGTAGTTCTGAGCAACCCTAAGAAACAACTCTGGTACGAGGAATTTGGGAGGGACCAAGAGCACGTCAGCACTGGCCAGGCCAGACACTACAATTACGACACAGAGTTTGGATCAGACATTACACCAGAAGAAATATTCAATGTGTTTTTTGGTGGGCATTTTCCTACAGGTCAGTGGTTTTGAAGTGCGATGGACTGACACAAACCCAAGGGAAGGGCTGGAGCTGTGTCAGGACAGGGTCAGGGTGGATCTCAGGGAAAGGTTCTTCCCCCAGAGGGTGGTTGGCACTGCCCAGGCTCCCCAGGGCAGTGGGCACAGCCCCAAGGCTGCCAGAGCTCCAGGAGGGTTTGGATGATCCTCTGGGGCACAGGGGGTGACTGTTGGGGCTGGACCTGTGCAGGGCCAGGGGTTGGACTGGATGATCCTTGTGGGTCCTTTCCAGCTGAGCACATTTTGTGTTTCTATAATCACCCTTCGACCATGGCCACGTCTCACTGTCAGCACAGGTCACACTGCTCTCTTTCACACAGCCTTGGACTCTTCTGATGCCACCACTAGGCTGGCTGGCCCTTAACCCTACTGGTACCATTCCAGCAGACCCTCCCCAACCCCTGTGAGCACTGTTGTAACAGTAGTGATGTATTTCACATGTAGATACTTTATTCCCATTTAAGAGATGCAATAAGTTTTCTGGATAAGGCATAAGCCTTACTTTGCTTTACATTTGTCTGCCTGGGGTTTCTAATGTGCATAATGAAATGAGTAAGTAACCTTGCAGGCTGATTTGTTATATGGCCATGGTGGAGCCTGGGAGCAAATCTTCCCTCCTGAGCACGGCCCTGAGGAAAGCCTGTCTGGGAGACCAAGGAGAAATGTGGTTGTGGACCAAGGAAACATGACATTCACTAGTGGGGGGGGGAGTCACATGTGGCAACTGCAGACACATATCCAAGAGGAGCTTCACAAGGGTGCCAGTGGGATGGAGGTAGAGTTTCTCTTCTCCTGCTCACCCAGGTCACTCTATATATCCCATTCACCTTTTTCCAGTGTTGTTTAATCTCACATTGTCTTTGAGACAGCCTCAGCAGAGTCCCAGCACCTGGAAATGCTGGGACTCTGAGGCACAAAATTCTGCCTCGAGTTCAGTGGGTGTTTGCACTCTTTGATGAGGTTTTACTACAGGAAGAGGAGGTGGGACTGCCTCCTGTTGGTGCCACAGACCCCAGTGATCACCCTGGTAGCAGACTGGCACCCCTGAGCTATGGCAGAAAGGCTCTTCATACACCAGAGAGCCATGGAGCGCTACTGGGTGGTTGGAACTGGGAGCACTGTGAGGCCCCAGCAGCAGCAGAGCCCACAGAGCTGCTGTGCAGTGACTGCACACCCCCATGAAAGCTGCACCCCCAGGTAACCACAGCTGCCCCAGAGCAGGGGTCACCGCACCAGAGCCCAGGGATTTGTTTGATGATGGCAGCAGACTTTTTACTGCCTGGTGTAGGGAGGTACCAGGACTCCTGGGCTCACCCAGAGGAGACTTGAGCAGAGAAATCAACTTCCCACTGACGGGATGGTCAGAAATGCTTTAATCCCTTTCTCTATTCCTCTGGGGAGACAGGCTGAGCTTCCCAGGGCAAGGACTTGGAGGACTTGGCATCTGGCTCCATCCCAGAGCTTCTTTCAGAGCTCCTTCAAGGGTGGGAAACTGCCTTTGGGTGACACTCATTCCCTGCAGTGTCCTCAGGTCTGACCACCTGCAGAGGCCAGAAGAATTATTTCCAAGTACTGGAAACCCACCAGATGCTCAGGTCTGAATAAAAGGGTGGAAGAAATGCTGTGTGACAGAGCCTGCTCCTGGGATGGTGAGCTGTCCCTGCAGCTGGAGATGAGCTCCTACCTCCTGCTTCCCAACAGAATGAGAAATGGGGAAGCTGGAGAAGTGCTGGGAGGGCACCAAGCTGGAGGCTGAGGGAGGCAGATAATGCTTCCAGGCAGTGATGTGCAGGCAGAGCTGCCTGCCTGGCTTGGAGGTGTCAGAGCTGGTGTAGCCACAAGGCTGGCATGTGGCACAGTGTGATCTCACGCCCCAGCCAGGGTTCAGCACAGTCAGAGCCAAAGCTCTCCCTGTTCCATATCTCAGCCCTGGTGCCTCTCATCTGAGGCCACTGAAGCCTTAAGCTTTGCCATCAGGTGTCCTAAGTGGGGTCCACATTCCAGCAGGTTCCTCCATAACTGGTGCCAGGTCACCACCTCCTGCAGGCACCTCACTGACCCAGCCCTTGGCATCTTCTGGGCAACAGAGCTGGGAAGGGGCTGGAGCAGCAGGAGCAGCTGAGGGAGCTGGGGGGGCTCAGCCTGGAGAAAAGGAGGCTCAGGGGGGACCTTCTGGCTCTGCATCCCCCTGACAGGAGGGGGGAGCTGGGGGGGGTCGGGCTCTGCTCCCAGGGAACAAGGGACAGGAGGAGAGGGAACGGGCTCCAGCTGTGCCAGGGGAGGGTCAGGTTGGACATCAGGAGGAATTTCTCCCTGGAAAGGGTGGTCAGGCCCTGGCAGGGGCTGCCCAGGGAGGTTTGGAGTCCCCATCCCTGGAGGTGCCCAAGGAAGGCCTGGCTGTGGCACTGAGTGCTCTGGGCTGGGGGACAAGGTGGGGATGGGGCACAGGGTGGACTCGGTGGGCTGGGAGGGCTTTTCCAACCCAAATAATTCCCTGATTCCATAAGTCTGGTCCACAAACCAGGCATGGCTGAGCATCCCACATGGGCCAGAGCATTTTTGTCCAGTCACACTCCAGAGTTGGTTTTGTCTCTCCATTCCCTCCCAGACTGTCTAGACCTTGGAGATCTTTTCCAACCTCAATGATTCTGTGATTTTACCTCCCCATGACCATTACAAGACCAAAACATGCTTTCCACCTTCTTTCATCCAACAGCCTTTGTCACCAGGCCTCTCACCATCATCACCAACATGGTGTCACCCAGTATCAGCCACCACATCTTCTCTGCAACCAGGAGTTTCCCCAGAGCTGCCTTAACAAACACCACGTAAAAAACCCAAAACAACAAAAACATGGAAGGAATCAAATGTTACCAAAAATCTTTCAGTTTTCCCTGCTCTTTCTGGCTCAAAATATCAAAGGCAAAATAAGATTTTCAGAGTGCACAAGAAGGCACACGGTAAACAAAGTAATGAGTTTAGTGCCAGTGAGAATAACCCACACTATTACATCTCTCTTCCCAAAATGAGAGAATCCTTCTGATACAATTTACTGACATCATTAGCAGGGCTTCTGGCACTGCTGTGGAGCTTCCCCCCCTCCACTGCTTCGGATTTTAAGCTCCCAGGCTTAAAATGTTATTGTTTTAATCTTTACATAGCAAGAACATTTTAGAATTGGAGTGAGGTTTGTCTGGGGGGTTGCCTTGTAATGCTCAGATTCACCTAAAGGGACGTAGACGCTGAAGTATAACAATGACAAATTAACTTTCATCACTTGCAGCCATTTCAGGAAAATCTCCAGCTTGTGGGTTTTTTTTTTTGTTACAAACTTCTTCCTGTACTTCCCGAGGGGAGCAGGGCTGCTCCAGCCATTTTGGGTAATGCTGAAGTGACCCAGTAACCTTTAGCTGAGAGTTTTGCAGTGGCAACAAGAGAAAAATAAATTCTAAACCATAAATGTCAGAATTTTGCAGCTGGAAATACAAAATTTCTGCCTCAAATTCAGTGGGTGTTCAAATTTTTTTAATGAGGTTTTGTTGTGCAAACTGTGCTGCAGAATGTCCAGTTTGGAGTCACAGCTGGAAAGACTGGAGAAGCAAGTGGTGCCAGGATCCTTTGTAGACCATCATTACATCTATTTTGTGTGGCAGTGCAGGATCTAAATCTGCCTGTTGGAATACATGATGAATATCCAGAGTAATCCAGGTTGTGCCTCAATACCTGCACAGAGCCACTGCTATAAAACTACTGGAAAAGCTGCTCCTGAAACTTGTAAATCAAAAAATTATATAGTTTCAAAGAACCCTCAGGAGGTCTCCAGTCCCACTTTCTGCTCAAAGCAGGCCCAAGACCAAGTCAGTTTGGTCAGGGCATTGTCCTATTGAACGCTGAAGACCTTGAAGGATGAAGATGCTTCCACTTCTTTGGACCGTCAGCCTTGTGCTTGACCTGCCTCATAGGGAAGAACCTTTTCCTTGTGTTTGGATGCAGTTTTCCTTGTATTTGTGCCTCTTGCCTCTTGAACTTTGGTGTGAACTTCCAAAGGCCTCTTTCCATAACCCCTCAAAGTTTCTTTCAGTGATTCCAAAGGGTTGCATCTTTTTTCTGCTTCTGCAACAAGATCTGTTGGAGTTGCTGCTTTAACTGTGGAATAACAGAAGTCAACAAAGAGACATTTCCAGAGAAATCATCTTCCATTCCCACACTGGAGGAATCCCAAAATGTACCACCAAGCAGGTGGGAGAACCAGCCCCTCCGGAAACATGCAGGTTTCCTGGTTGCATTAACAGAGAGTTTATTTCTGCAGATTTGATTCTCTGTTGTTGGGATTTCCCACTCTGGACCTGCCCCAGGAGGAACCCACCACCCTGCTGGCTGCAGAAGGAGCCTCTTCTGGGTGCCCAACCCCGTGTGGGACTGGTGTACAGCAGGTACAGCCACTGCAAACTCGCCATCCCAGATTTCCATTTCTAGTTAACTTAGGAGCAGCTCACTCAAATTGAGCTGTTTCTTTTCCAGACAAACTTGTCAGACCTTATTTGTATGCCCCTCCTGTCCTTCTTTAGAACCTCTACCTTTTTTTGCTTTCCTGAATTGTAATTAAAAGCTTGCATCTGTCCTACAGAGCCTGGAAGCAATTTCCAGGTCCAAGGCAAATCACAGCCATGTTTCTGATTCCTGCTACTGCAGGTCTTGTGCACACACATCCATCTCCATCTGTGTCCATTCCATCCACCAGCTCAGTCTCTGCACAGAATCCCAGAATGTGCTGAGCTGAAGGGACCCCCAAGGATCATCCAGTCCAACCCCTGGCCCTGCACAGGCCCAGCCCCAAGAGTCACCCCCTGTGCCCCAGAGGATCATCCAACCCCTCCTGGAGCTCTGGCAGCCTTGGGGCTGTGCCCACTGCCCTGGGGAGCCTGGGCAGTGCCAACCACCCTCTGGGGGAAGAACCTTTTGCTGAGATCCACCCTGACCCTGCCCTGACACAGCTCCAGCCCTTCCCTGGGTGCTGTCCCTGGTCCCCCCAGAGCAGAGCTCAGTCCTGCCCCTCCTCTGCCCCTGCCCAGGGAGTTGGAACTGCACTGAGATCTCCCCTCAGTCTGTCCATGAAGAAGTTGTGGGATGTTCTGGCAGGTGAAAGTGCTGATGATGGTCCAAAGGTGCTGTTTGGATATCAGGGGCTGTGGACACCATCCTCAGCATGTTCCAGGGAAACTTATCACATCAGTGCCAGGTCTTCCTGATGAGAGCCAACAGTATTTAATGCTGACCTGGAGGAGAGTGCACAGTCTTTAGAGACAGGAATTAAAGAGGATACAAAGCCCAGCAGGAAGACAAATGTGGCCGAGGCCACATGAATCACTTGGTAGGCTGAATTTGTTCCAGAAGCCTCAATTTTGGTACAATGAAATGAAGATCCAGGTTTCTAGGAACAAAGATAGATACACAAATTGGGACTGCTGAACAGAGCATGGATTATAAAAGTATAGTGGGAGCAGGTGGGAACCTTCTGAACTTGGAGTCACTAAAGAGGAGAACAACAAGGACCAACACACACTGGCTTCACAGGCATGAGACCATGCATTGCTTTATTAAGAGTTCTGGTGTGCTCAGTGTCCAGTTCCAGGGTCACACTTAATGAAAACATGGAAAGAGTCTAAGAAAGAGGTATAAAATCAGTGAAACTGAAAAAAAGAAACCAACCCAAACACCTTGTTTTATAGCCAAGTCCTTAATGAAAAGCACTTTGAGTAGTTCCTTGGCACAAGTCTGGAAGTAACAGCATAAGAGAATACATTTGGGACTAGAGAGCTCTTTAATCTGGAGATAAAAGGTGTAAAAAAGTCTGGTGGCTGGAAGCTGAAATTAGACAAATTCAACCCGCAAAGAAGACACGTTCCAGCAGTGAAGGGAACTGACCATTAAACGACACATGGAAATGGTTGGTTCCTCCTCAGTTGGAGTTTTCCCTTGAAATTTTGGAGACAGCTGCCCTAACTCAGCCAGAAATTATAGGTTTGACACGGGAATCAGCTGGTAAAACTGTCTGGCCTTGGTGGCAAAGGAGGACAGAGGAGCCTTTGACATCCGGCCACGGAGACATTTGCTCATCTTGGTCTCCAGGACTTGAAGAGCCACATGATCATGTGGAGCTGAGTTACCATGAGGTATTTACAGGTCACTCCACTGCATGGAATGACTCTGTACCAAGTTCTTCAATTCCATGCATGTCTGTTCCTCTTTCCTCCAGGATTTCACCTTCCTCCTTGCCCCTCTGGCACCACTGGCACAAATCCACCCACCTGAAAGCAGAGTTAACCCAGTTCCTCAGGCAAATTCCTCTTCTTCAAGGAGATTTATCCCAGTCATCAGGCACTGAGCACTGCTGTGTACCTCACACGCTCCCAGAAGCACCACTGAGGGATGTCAGATCTTGGGGAAGCAGCAGCAGGACAGGGCTGAGTGCGCTGGCCCCACAACAGACTGGGTGTGATGGGGCCTGTGCTTCCTGCTTTGGCTGATTTAGGGTGCAGAGTCAGTCCTGGATGACTCCCAGGACAGCAGAGGGACAAACCCACCTCTGCATCAGGCTTAGCAGTGGCACTGAGGTCACTCAGTGACACAGCAGGAACCTGCACCCCCATCCTTGGCATGGCCCAGAGCAATGGGTGCAAGCTCTGCTTACCTTCTGCTTCCAATATTGGTTTATATTTCCATTTGCATAATCCAGTACAGCAAACAATACAGTCAGATGAGACTAAACAGGGCAAAAAGAGGAAAACACAAACATATTTACCTAAATTAATGAGCAGCACTCTGAGCTGCCACCTGGACTCCTGAAGGGCACAACCTGCCATGGGCTGGGAGAGTTGGGATTTGAAAAGGGGGGAAGAGAGTTGATGTGGTGTGGGAGAAAAGCAGAACCACTTTCAGGGGTGAGGCATGACATCTCTTCCAGGTTGGAAAGGGGTTGGCTGTCCTAGGAATATCTGCTGGGCTGCTCAGGGGTGTGGGATGAGGATTGTGCAACTGCTGTGCACTGCAGGAGCTGCTCCAGGGCTCTGTGTCACTGCCTGGTGGCATTTGCTTGTCCAGCAGAGCTGAGCCAGCTGGTGGGACCTGCAGGGAGGGTGTGGAGAAGGATGGATGTGGGCAGAGGGGCAGGAACCTGCACAGCAGCCTGAGTGGGTACTTCACCACATCTCTTCCCTCTTCTCCTGCTTCCCCAGTTGGAGAAGGTGCTACAAACATGTCCAGGGAACAATGAACAGCACAGAAATTATTCTGTGACCTGAAGACTGAAACAACACATGTCTGCAGACAGGGAGCATGTCTGAAAGGAGGGGTCAGGAACTCAGCAAGTGGTGCTACTCCATTGCTGAAATCCCAGGTTACATTTTTTTAAAGAGATTTTTGAGACTAGGATTAATTTTAAAGATTTAATTTAACAATTCATTCCACCCCAAATCTATTTTTCAAGCATTTGTGTCTGAAAGAAACCCTGAAAAAAAAAAGACTGGGGTGCATTTTCTTCTGTTTTGGCTTAGCAAGCAAACTGGAAATAAAAGATAACTGCACAAAGCCCTCCCTACAACCAAAGATCTCCGTATGTGTGAGGCAGGAGACACAGATGCCACAGTTTTGGTGGAGACTCAACCCTTGGTATGTGCTCCTCACACCTCCCTTGCCTGGGAGAGCCCTGGTAGAAGCCAACCTGCTGCTGAGGTGCCTAATAAGGTGCATGTTTTATAAGGGAGATGGTTTTAATGGGGTTGAGTGGATCTAAGAGTCTCCACTGTGTCATAAATTCCCGAGACAAGCTTTTGGTGTCATATTGCTTCTTGTTATAATGAAGGGGATTTGAATAGGACATAATGGAGTTGGGAGCTAAGATATGGCAGCAATTTATCATGGGAATCTGCTGCAGCACTCGGGCAAATGAAAGCTTTTTTAGATATAGATACAGATGGATTGGAAATGGACTTGCTTCTCACACAGGAGGCTCCTTTATCACCAATAATATCAGGACAAATACTGCTTTGCACTTGGCACTGTCTCTAATTGCATTAACATATCAGTTGTGAGTGGTGCTGCTCCCAGCCAGAGACTCATCACCAGCAGAGCCTCTGGCAAATGAGAAGGGTGCCAGCTGCTTGTAGGTGTGAATATTGTCATAAATGGGATTTCATAAGCAGAAGTAACAGATTCACTCATATCTCCTTCTCCAGCAAATGAAGCAGCTCCTTGCTTTGTAGCTCCTGGTTTACAGCTCCGTGTTCCCCTTCCCCATCTGTGAATGGTGCCTGGATGCAGGCAGAGGAGGAAAGGCAAACCTGCAGGGCAACAAAGGAAAGGCTCAGCCCTCGGGGGTGACACCTCCTCTTTTACATGGCAGACTCTGAGAGATCAAGGGGGAACGGTTTTAAACTGAAAAAGGGAGAGATTTAAATTAGATGCTCTAGGAAGAAGTTCTTTAACTACACCTTCCATTAGCTCAGGGTGCTTCAAGCCTTGTCCAACCTGGCCTTGGACAGGGATCCAGGAGCAGCCACAGCTTCTCTGGGCAATCTGTGCCAGGGCCTCCCCACCCTCACAGGGAACAATTCCTTCCCAATATCCCATCTATCCCTGCCCTCTGGCAATGTGAAGCCATTCCCCCTTGTCCTGTCCCTCCATCCCTTGTCAATAGTCTCTCTCCATCTTTCCTGTAGCTCCTTCAGGCACTGGAAGACCACAATCAGGTCACCCCAAAGCTTCTCCTCTCCAGGCTGAACAATCCCAACCCTCCCATCTCTTCCTCACAGGAAAGGTATTCCATCCCTCTTATCATATGGGGGACTGAGCCCTGGAATCATCCTGGGCCCAAACCAGTCCTGTGCCCCTGGCCAAGCGAGGGGGGATCCTGTGCTGACCACAGACCCCACAGGGGAGACTCCAGACCCTGCAGGGACTCACTGGTGCTGTCACACCAAGGGAAAACCATTCTAGATTGCTGGAAAAAGCTTTCCCTGGAACAGACCCTTAACCAGTATTTCTCCTGCATTAACCTCATATCAGGTTAAATATAATTGACCTCCTTCCAGTTTTTGGAGGTATAAAAGGGTTTCCTCCAGTATTTGAGCTGTGCTCTGGGTAGGGGGGAAGCACCCAGCTCTGTTCTGTCTCTGCCTGTGGGGTTTCTTAAGTGTCAGCCACTCAGGGATGTAAATGCTGCAGACATCAGGTTACTCAGAATTTGGCTCATTCTCTTTTGATCTCATATTTGTGTCTTTTCCAGGGCTCTGGATCTGTTTATGCACCCCACCCCCCTTCACTTCTTTCTTCCTCTCTCCTTATAACTCTAAACATCCCTTTTAGCTTCTAAAGATAGGGCAATGTTGTGCTAAGGAAAAAGTAATTTTGCAATTTGACCTAAAAATGGGCATGTTTGGAGTCAGTCAGTTCTTGGAATGCAGCTTCAGAATTAGACACAACTTCCAAAAGCCCAAATCTGGACTTTTTGCTGTGCAGAGGGATAGGTGACCCTTGGGACAGACAGTGCCCATGTCTCCCTGCCAGGAACACTTGGGCCTGGGACTTGGTCTGAAGTCCAGGAGCAAATGGGAAGGGTGGGGTGGGGGTCTGATATGCTCGTGATGGCTTTAAGGAGTGTCATGGCAACAGTGTAAGCTGGATAATTAATATTGCACACAGAATTATAGCACAGGCAGAGAAGACAGTGCTTTAAACCCATAAAATGCCCCTCTGACTGAGCCTGTTTTCCCAGTTGGGTGGGGCCTGTGATATTTCAGGATCCCAGAGCCATGGGAAAGGTCAGGGGACCTATATCCAGTGCTCCAGCTGACCGTATTTCTAGCACAAGGTGTGGCTTGTGGACACAGCCATCAAGCCTGTGCAAGGAGGTGGGCAGGGGGTACTGAGCTCCAACCTGCAGCAGGAAAGGTGGGAAGTCAGTGCAAAAAACTCTCTGTGATGTGTCCTGCAAATGAGGGGACTTGCAGGTGATAGAAGCCCTGACATGACATTTTTTTGCTTTGCTCTGACAGCAGATTTCTGGCAGTGCGGGGGAAATTGGTGGGTGGTTGGTTGGGAGCATGGTGTAGAGCCCCTCCAACACATGTGCATTGCCTCAGTTGTCTCTGTGGGAGTTCTGCTCCATTCTTGGAGACCAAATTCATGAGTAGGGGCAGGTGAACCATCCTGCACTGCCCAGCAGTGTTTTAGAGTCTGCAGACACAGAGAAAACTGGAGAAACACCTTGTGGGGAAGGAGGGAGTACGTGTGAGGTGGGTCTGGGACAAACACCCCACTTCCTTCTGCTCTGGATTCTTCCCAGGCTGGGCACAGTGAGAAGAGCCAGCTGGGCACAGGTCTGCATGCCCATGGTCCTGCTCCTCCTGGGCACAGGGGACAGAGCCCGGGGCACTCAAGCCACTCTTGGCAGCTGATTCATCTCCCAGGCTCATGGTGAGCGCTCTCAGACTGCTCCTCACCCCTGTGCTGGCCCCTCTGGCAGGTAAAAGTCCCCTTGCTGCCCTTGTCTCTCACCTGGGTAACCTTGGAGACAGGGATTGGAAGGTTTCTGTGTGCTGGGGTGACACTTGGTGTGCTGCTGCCTGTGAAGTTCAGCCAGTACTGGGAGCACTGGGCCAAACCCAGCACTGAGCTGTACTCCTGCAGCAGGACCCTGGCTCACACAGTGCATTTTGTAATCTGATTTCTGATCCTGCACCAAAAGGTTCTTCTACCTTTCCACTGCCTCTGACTGTACATTTATGCCATGGCACTTGTTTTGGGTCTCCCACCTGTGCAGCCAAGTGCTTAGAGACTAATCCTGTGGAGGTCAAAAGTCAGGTCTCGCTCAGCGGGGCTGGGATAAATGCAGAGGGAGACAGCTCCCCTCGGAATGGCAGCACTGAACAAAGGGCAGTGATGTTCAGTGCAACTCCTCCACTGTCCCCTGGATAAGGCAATTCTTCCAGCAGGGAGAAGTCCTGGGAAACAGGAAACCAGAGGAAAAAGGTTAAAGGAGCCAAACCTAAACCAACCCTGGGCTGCAGTGCCTGCACCAGCAGCGCCTGCTCCCCCACAGCCTCCCAGTCTGCCTTATGCTGCCCTTTTGCTTTATCATAGAACCATGGAATGGTTTGGGTTGGAAGCGACGTTAAAGGTCACCTCATCCCACCCCCTGACATGGGCAGGGACACCTTCCACTAGCCCAGGGTGCTCCAAGCTCCAAGCCCCTTCCAACCTGGGGCATACTTCCAGGGCTGGGGCAGCTACAGCTTCTCTGGGCAACTTGTGCCAGGGCCTCCCCATTCTCACAGGGAAGAATTTCTTCCCAATATCCCATCTATCCCTGCCCTCTGATAGTTTGAAGCCATTCCCCCTTGTCCTGTCACTCCATCCCTTGTCAATAGTCTCTCTCCATCTTTCCTGTAGCTCCTTCAGGCCCTGCAACGCCACAATCAGGTCACCCCAAAGCTTCTCCTCTCCAGGCTGAACAATCCCAACTCTCCCACCTTCCCTCCCAGCAGAGCTGCTCCAGCCCTCTGCTCATCTTGGTGCCTCCTCTGGACTCTCTCCAGCAGCTCCATGTCCTTGCTGTGCTGTTCCCAGGGCTGGAGCAGCTCTGCAGGGGGGTCTCCCCTGAGGGGCAGAGGGGCAGAATCCCCCCTGCCCTGCTGCCCACGCTGGGGGATCAGCCCAGGGCACGGGGGGTTCTGGGCTGGGTCATGTCCAGCCTCTCCCCCCAGGTCCTTCTCTCAGGGCTGTTCCATCTGCTCATCCCAAGCCTGGGTTGATCCCAGCGGTTGCCCCAACCCAGGTGCAGCACCAGCCCTTGGTCCATGTTCCTCAGCCTTGTTCCACAGCTCATCCCACCCTGAGCTGTGCATCCTTCCTCGAGGTGAAGCTGCTCAACTCCTCTGGAATAAGCAGCACTTTCAATTCCTTTCCAAACCAAGCAGAAAGCATCAGCAGGGATGAAGGAAGAGTTGGATTTCCTCCCTGGGGCCCAGCTGGAGCCTTTAAGCGAAGATATAACACACAATACCCATAGTGAAGTGTGAACAAACAGCTCTGCTGTTCATTAACGCTGTGGAGGTGTTGGTTTATGTAGCAAAGTAACCCAGGAGTGCTGTGGGGAGCTGTTAACTTGAATAACTGTGCCCTGTTGTAAGTGGAGCGGAGCTACTCGGGCCGGAAAGGAGGAATGTTGGCTCTTGTAATTGCAACTGCAGTAATGAGGAGCTTGGGAGCGAGGCTGATAAGCAGCAAGATAATAGACTAATGAGCAGGATGGCTGGAGTCTGTCAAAAGAGCAGCCAAGGTATCTGCAGGACCCCTATGGTATTGTACAGGGAGGAAGTGTGGACCAGGAAACAGCCAAATATAGCTTTTGAGAGATGTATAGGATGAACCGAGCACTTAATGCTGATAATAATTGGAGCTTGAGGGTGTGCTTAGTGTATGAATAAAGTAATTAACCAATTAAAAATGCACAAGAGACACATGATAGAAAATGATAACCAACAGGAAAATGATTGATGCCCTGTACAGGGAGCTGGAACATTCAGTGTGTGTTATTAGGAGAGATGCCTGGACTCTTCAGATACAGGCACGTGGAGACCCACTGGGTGCTCTTTGATCACTGGTCTCCACTGCTGTACTTGCCACCTGCTGTGCTGCCTGTGTGATAAATTGCCTGGAATTAATTCAACCCCCCTGTTTGCAAGGAGCAGACTCTGGAAAATGTGTGGAATCCACAGAGGCTGGCTTTGAAATGACCAAGCATGTGGCAGAGCCCTGGGGGGCATCTGCTTTCCAGGGAGAGGGGGTGACTGAAAGGAGGAGGAACCAGCACCGAGTGGCACATGGAGAAGTCCCCAGACGAGCCTGGGAGATTAATGTGGTGATATATGATTGAATTATCCTTTGTTAGTGTCTTTTCTAAAGACCACAGCAAATGTCAGCCACAAAGATGAAGACTTCACTGGCTTTTGGTGCCTTATTTTGAATTCACCAGCGAAGGCGATCAGCACACCTTGAGTTTGTGCTTTCTGGATCAGGGCTATGAAGCCAAGTCAGGGGAGGTCTAGATTGGATATCAGGAGAAGGTTCTTTCCCCAGAGGGTGATTGGGCACTGGAAACCTGCCAGAGCTCCAGGAATGCTTGGACAACGCTCTCAGAGTCAGGGTGGGATTGCTGGGGTGTCCTGTGCAGGGCCAGGACTTGGACTCCATGATCCTTGTGGGTCCCTTCCAGCTCACGATATTGTGTGATTGTATGAAAGTTGTATGGTCATAATTTCCTTTCTTCTCTGGATTCAACCCCCTGAGAACACGGCTGCTGTGTTGTGGAGTCAGCCAGGGCTTATCCTGCAGGCTGTAGGACCTTCTATTTGTTGTAAAACTGGGGAAATACTAAGAAAGAAAGCAAGTTGTTTCAGGAAAAGATTTAAATGACTGGATGCCAGCCTGGAGAACCACATATTTATCCCTGACTCTGCTGCAGAGCTCCCATCTGATAGTCAGCAAGTCCTGAGCCCCCAATATTTCACTGATGATTTCTGGTGTGTTCTTCATCTCCTGGCATCTGGCTCAGACCCCACTGCTGGAATTGCTTAAGGCTGAGGAGTTGTGCTACAACTGGAGGCGGTGGGAGCCTGACTCCGAACATACAAGCCCTCCTTGGAATTACTTTATAGAAAATATATATTAAAAATAAAAATACATTTCAAATAATTAAAAATATAATAAAGGATTTAAAAATAAAGGAAAAAATCCCACAAATAACATGAAAGAAAAACAAAACAGGGACCAGGTGTCTCAGCCTGGGTATCTCAAACTAATGACTCTATTTAATCTTCATAAACCCCTTCACAATGCAGAATCTTGTGCAAATGAGTTCTTGAACGTCTGTGAGGCAGTTGGATCCCAGAGTGATGGGTTTCACAGGAGAGCAGATGAGGATGTTAATATTTCTGGGCTGGTGGCAGGCCTGGGACAAGAGGCAGTAAAAAAGGCAGTTTGCTACAAATGAGGAGAAAACAAAAATAGGAGGGAGGTGCTCACTCAGGAAGCACCACTTGTGCTCTTTACATGTGGGTTTTCTTCCATATTTAGGGTGTTTGTTTGCCTTGATGGTCAGCAGCCAAATCCTGGTGCATCCTATGCTCAGTCCCTGCCACAGAGCACATGGAGCAGGGACAAGTCTCATATCCCTGTGAGGCATCGGTGGGAGTGCAGGCTGGGAATGTGGGGGTGACCAGGGATGACCAGCTGATGGATGTTTGGCCAGTCTGGAGCCACCATTACTTGCTTTGGAGCTCTCAGGCTCCTGTTTGCTTTGCAGGAAAGGTGAGTTTGGAGCAGAGCATGGAGGGGCTGTGAAATCTCAACACCACTTTCCAGTTCTGGGTGAAAGTTGTCAGGTTAAAAGAAACTTGAGCTGTGATGATTTCAGTTTGTCAATAGGCAAATCCTCAGCATCTCACCTGGTCCACTGCAATCCAGGAAGGGATTACCCTTCCCAGACAGGAGGTGCTCCCAGGGCTCCTCAGCCTGGAGAAGCCAAAGCTCCTGACACCAGGATTGAGTGAATGAGTCAGTGGTGTCACCTCTGCTGAAGTGGCAATGACTCCATGCCCACTTTGAACACTATTTCCAGGGATGTGGGATCAACACATGTTCTGCACAGCTCCAGCAAATACAGGGGCTCAGCCCAAACTCTCCTTCATTTTCTCACGTCTCATGGACTATTTTAAATGTCTTGTTGTGCACAAGAAATGTAGGTTATGCTGCAGTAATATATCCACATATCCTTCCTACCAGGTCTTTTACGGGCCTGATCACTGGCAAGGAGCACTCCCTGTTTCCCCTTGGATTGGAGGCTCCCTGGAGCTGTGGAGCTGGAGGGCAGCAGTCAGCATGCAAAGAGAGCCTTCCCACAGCGCCCCACCACCTGCCTGGGGAGCAAGGAACAGCCAACATTCCCTCCATGTCTGCATCCACAGAGGAATAGAAGAAACCATGGATCTTATTTTCTTTCTTACCATTTTTACTCTCTTGCTTTGCCCTGCCCATCATCTCACTGTACCTCCTTTCATCTTTCTTTTCCTCTTTAGCTGCTCTCACCATGGCGATGGACCAAATTATTGACTCAGGGCTGTTTATCTGAATGTTTCAACCCCCTGAGTCTCCTCACAATATGACTTGAAGGATTTTTGTGAGTTGCTTTCTAATGGTTTATTAATCAGTTTGCTTCTGTACAGTGGAGCCCATAGGGTGACCTCAGACCATGTGGAACAGAGAAGTTAAAGGACACTCCAGCTCGGGGTCTGACATACCAGCTAAAGAACAGGATCCTTCTTTGCCTGCATGATTAAATGCTGTAAGTACATCTGCCACTACAGAAAACACACTTTCCTGCTCTGTCAGTGAATGAATTTGGTCCCTGGAATAAATGAGCCTAAGCTCTGGACTCGAAATCCTCAGCTTATGAGCATGCTGCAGATATTAGTCACATTGTTTAATGCAACACTGGAAAGCTCTTGGATGCTACAGCGACAAGCACAGTGTGAGCACTTGTACAAACTAGAACAAAAAAGCTCCTTCCTGCAGCAAGGCATGGGCAGGCTTAATGTAATTCGGTTTCTTGCAGAGAGGAAATCTGCCCGACCCCCTCATTTTCTCTCCCTCGCTCTTGAATGAGTTTGATATCTGTGTTATTGAAAATAATAAAAAAAAAGTCAGAGAGAAGAGGTTTGAGTTTCCATCCTGATTCAGAAAATCGCTTGAGAACATACTTAACTTTAAACCTCTCGTTAGAGCTGAGCACTCACACAAGGGCTTTGTTTTACAGGGATTGAGGAGCCAATCTGAGGGGGAAAAAAAAAGTCTTTATGTACCTGAAGTGGTGCTGGGAGGAAGGTTGCATTTCTCATCCCAAATGAAGCCTTTTGAAAATTCTTATTCATGTTGCCCCAAAAGGAAAACACCTCTACCCCCTGTAGCTGATGCTAAAATGTCTCTTCTTCCCCTCACAAATCCCAAAAGCTTCTTATCCCTGATAGTGCCCCAGAGCAGTGGATCCAGACAGCAGGACATCCTTTGGGTCTTTTTTGGGCACTGCCTGGGGCACCAGCAGCCACACAAGCTTTATGGTGAGGGGTGCAGGGAGATGACAGCAGGGTGTGATGCCAGGGAAGATGGGATCCTCGCTGGCATCCCTGCTGGGAAGCACAGGACAAGGGCAGAGGGACAGTGCTCTGGGGCATCCACTGCAGATCCAGGCTGTGGCTCCGTAATGAGTCATGTCCTCCGATTATATGAGATAATACAATTGCACTGTTAATGTTAAGAAGAGCCATAAATGTTCTTGCAAAGGATAATGAGCTTTGAAAGACTTGGAAGTGTTTTGTGGGCACCCTGGGGAGTGGGGCTGTCCCTGCATTGGACTGTGTCCCTGCATTGGACTGTGTCCCTGCACAGGCTTCCCCTGACTTGGGATCAGCTCCCATGAGGACAGACAGACAGACACATCAGCCCCATCCCTGTGCTCACAGAGAGCTGGTTGAAAGGTTGAAACTGAGCCCTTCCCTGCAAACCAATCCACATCCATGCTCCTTTCCCATTTTCTGCCTGCATTCAGCTGATTCAGCACTAAAATGGGCCACAGAAGGGACCTGTGCCAGGGTGCACCTTGTTTTGCATGTCCTGAGACACCTCCCGGCCACTGCAGGCAGAATTCCTGCCCCTGCTGCTCTTCTGTCCTTCATGAGGGGGTACCAGATCCTGAGCATCTCCCACTGCAGCTGCATCCCACCCAGAGGCAGGCAGTGTCCAAGTGGTTCCCACGGTGGTCAGTTCTGTGCGGAAGAACAGATTAAAAATCTCCATTGTGGAAAAATGTCAATATTTACATTCTCTAAGTTAAGCTGTTCTTTTTTCAACATAATCCCATAAGTGCCTGTTATACTGTTTTGAAAAGACACGAACCTAAGAGCAACACAACCGGCAACTGACAGAATTAATAAAAGAGAGGCTGGGACTTAAGAAAATAAGATGATATTAACAAGATAATTATCTCTCATCAAATTAGTCCAGAGGGAGCCGAGCCAAGCTCCACTCAGTAGCCTGGAAGGAAAGGAACTGGCAGGGGAAGCTATTTGTATAACAACAATAGAAACACTCTGCCCTTCTCTAGGAAAGGGCTGGGAGCAGCGAGACACCACTGTGATAAGCACTTTATAAATGCAGATAGAGGGAACCTTTTGTCTGAGGAGCTGGGAGCTGTTTCCAGTGAAACAGCTCAGCTCCAGAGGCTGCTGTGGGAATGTGAGACCCGGAAAAGGGCCTCGGCTCCCGGGGCAGCTGCAGCACGAGGGAAGTGCCCTATGCACCCTCAACCCCTTCCCCCACACTTCTGCCTCGCTCTTCTTCCTTGTATTTTTTTCCTCTGCTCCCTGACACCCACAGAATTTTATTCCATCCTGCGCCTCTGGATTTAACCTGGATTTAGCCTCGCTGGAGAGCTCGCATTGATCCAATCCCTTTCTTTATCTTCGCTTTTTAACAAAACAAAACGACTGGGTATAAAAGCCGTGCTAACACACCCTGTCTGATCATGGCAGAGCTGAATGTGCTGACGGCAGTTTGGGGAAAGCTTCCCCTGGTAAAATGAGATCACGTCTTCCACGCCAGCTCCCCCCGTGCCTCTGCTTCTCTGCCTCCCTGCAGCAGCACCAGTCAGCCTGGAAGGCAAGGGGCACATCCCAGGAGACACTTAAGAGCGTTTTCTACTGCAGCATGAAGTATTTTCCAGTAATAGACCCTAAATCTGGTCCTCTCCTGGGGGAAATCCCTGCTCAGAACATCCTCGTCTCCCCACCAAACAAGCCCTGTAAGAGTTCATAAACACACGCTCCCCTCTGTGTTCTCAGGCTTTCAAAACAAAGGCATGTGTTTGTAATTATACTGCTGTGCTGTATTTTGGGCATTTAAAGTCTCTTATTTTCATTCTTTGTTGCTGTTTATGTGGTAGCAGTTTCTCTCTAAACACAAGGCACCTCGAGGCTTTTGATGTGCTCGGTTTCATAACCTACCTCAAAGCAACTGGCTTTTTCTGCTCCCCTAGATGGCAACTTAAGACAAGTATTTATCCATGAGAGTGGCGTGGCTCAGGGAGCACTGGCTGGGCACAAAGGCGTGGGAGTCAGAGCAGATGATGGACTGACTCTTGATTAACACGGTGCTGTCATGAACCAGACAAATGCCAGGTAGGGCCACGCTGTGGGTGAGCCTTCTGGGAGGAATTCTCATCCCTTCAAACTGGAACATTGAGTCTCTGCCTGTTTTGCTTCACCAGAAATGTCGCAGAGCCACCAACCCAATTAGTCTCCTCATTGTGTCTAAATAGGGGACTGGGAAATCATGGAATTCCAGAATCCCAGACTGGGTCAGTTGGAAGGGACCACAGTGCCTCATCTGGTCCCACCTCCCTGCTCCAGCAGGGCCATCCCAGAGCACAGGCCACAGCACTGTGCCCACACAGCTCTGCAAGATCTCCAGGGAGGACACTCCACAGCCTCTCTGGTCTCTGCTCAGGGCTGGGTCACTGCCCAGCCAAGAAGTTCTTCCTCCTGTCCAGCTGGAACTTCCTGGGCATCAGTTCCTGCTCATTCCTCTTGCCCTATTTCTTGGATGCTTCTGAGATCCTGGGCTGTGCTCCTGCTCTGCATCTTTGAGAGGTGCCCCCACACCCCAGCCTTGGCTCCTGCAGGCAATGGGAGGTGTTGGGACCAGGGGCTGGGATGTCCCCATGTCCCATGGCATGTCCTATCAGGCTGCATCTCTTCTGGCAAAGCCTCCTCTTGCTCTACCCACCGTTTTCTTCATCTCCTGCTCATCCCTGTCCTGCCCTTCCCTGAGCTGGTGAGGATCCCACAGGGCAGCATGTGGGTGAGTTGTGGGGCTCCACCTTGGGAGCAGATACCCTGAAATATCTTGAAAATGGGGCACAGCCAGTTTTTCCAGGTAAACCCTGGGCTTACAGAGCAACAGCTTTAAGGTAATGAGGTTAAATGTTTAAAATTACGAGATTTGGGTAGGTCTTCACCAAAAAGTTTGGATCAGAGAGATCCATGCACTCTCTGAGCAGCAGGAGAGGGTGAGAGATGCCAGGCAGCCACTTCCATGGGCATACACAGGCACAGCAGTGAGGACAGTGCAGCTGTATTGCCCTGCCAGATGTTGTACAGATGCAGAAAGACAATGCCAGCTAAACCTCTCTCTCCCAAGGTGCCCAGCACTTGCCAGGCTGCCTTGGAGCCCCCTCCTCAGAGCAGGAGACCTGGTGGCTGTGCCACCAGTTGCTGTGACCACAACTGGTGGTGCTGGGTGGCTGCTGCTCTGCTGGCCCTGGCTGAGCACATAGCAGGGCATCCTTGGAAAATAAATATATGTTGTGGAGGGAATGAATGATGAAATGAGTGAATGAAGACTTTTGGCTTCTTCTGGCAGTGGAGGAGGCTGCACTGTCCCCATGTGCCAGCCTGCTGAGGCCTGCCAAGTGCAGAGCCATCCGAAAAAAACCCAGGGAAAACGAGTCAGTGAGCTAGAAAATGCCTGGGCCGTTGTGTGAAATTCCTCTGCACCAGCCCTGTCACTCCTCCTCAGCCTTGCACCCAGCTCTGCCTTTGATGGGCATCTCTGGTCATAATTAAAGGTGACAGGGTGCTGGGAAAACAATAGGGTGGGTCTCCTGGAGTCGCAGCCCGGCCACCTCTCCAGTCCCCGCTGTCCCCTTGCTTCCTCTCCTGGCGAGCTGCCAGGCACTTGCCCCCGAGATCACAGACAGGGCAAGAGGCAAAATGTTTGGTGCCACTTCCAATTAGTAAATTATTTTATCTTCTGGTTTCCAGCTCTAAATCTGTTATGGCGGCTATAAAATGCCTCCCGTGGCTGACTAGATGGATGCACGGGATATTTTTTTAATTTGAAGGAGGGATAAAACCATCCTGCTTCTGAGCCAGGGTGTCCTCAGATCTGTTCCCTGTGGGGTCTGTAGCCCCCAGCCCCGGAGCACAGGCACAGGGAGCACTGGAAACCTGCCTGCCCACGGTTTGTGTGGGGCAGTGTTACAGCCTGGGTAATGATCCCCTGCAACAGCAGCTGCCTCCTGGCTCCCCATGGAGAGATCTGACCTGACACAGGGAGCCAGGCCCCTGTGCTGGGGGAGCCCTCCCAGGGCACAGGGATGTGGGATTCACATCCCAGGGGGGATCACAGCCTGCCACAGTGTGTCACCCTACGTTCCTGATGGGCAGGTGGTTTAACCCCATGGCACTGTTGGTTTGGACCTGGACCCCAGGACAGTACCTGGGGAGAGCACCCATCAGGCAGTACTGACCCCAGTCCTCAGGACAAGAGAGCAGGAGCACACAGATTGCAGAGAGTAAAGGGGTGGTTTTCAACCAGAGGTTTTGATTGCATGGAGGTGAACTGAGATAGGAGAGGGATGTGTGGGTGGGCAGGGAGTGGGGCTGGACCCAGCTTTGGAGCTGCAGCTTGTCTGAGGGGCTGCAGGAGGGCTTGGCTCCCCCCTGCCAGCCCCCCACTGCCCCCCTCCATGCAGAGCTGAATTTCACTCTCCTGCTGTTGCAAACACTACTCTGGCACTCAGCCCTACAAACACCTTGGGCTGCACCCCACTGCCCCTCAAAATACTAATTTTCCAGCTACCAGGACCACCAGAGCTTCAGCACCACATTCCAGATCCAGGAATGCCAAGAAATGCCTCTCTTGGTGCAAACCTGAACTGCCAGAGCCTGGAGAGCAAATGGCTCAGGAAGAATCCCAGCAGGAAGGACTGAGACTATTGCCTGTTGGATAAAGAAAGTTGCTGAAGGTCTGGGAGCACATTCCAAGTTCATGCCAGAGTCCTGGCACCTTGGAGAGGCTACTGAGACCCGCCCTGGGCCCAGAGCCAGGAATGCTCCTGGGAGCTGTGCAGAGGAACCAGATTCCCTGGAGCAGAGACAAGACTCTGCATAGAACCTTAAACACATTTAAATGAGTGGCAAAGATAAAAGAACACAGATAAACGATAAGAACTCACATATGACAGTAACACAATCTTCACAGCTGCAGCAGGCAGCAGGAAAAATAGCCATATTCTAACACTCCCAGTATTATCTTGGAAAACAAGAAGTAATTAGCCTGTCAGGAGATAACTTGCACTTTCCTTGCCTGGGTTTAGACACTCGGTTGCAGAGGAAGTTTGGGTGACCTGCCAGTGGCATCTCCACACAAAATGAGGGTCGGAGCACTGTGGATCCCATTGTGCTGTTGGGATTGTTTTCTCTTCAGTTACCAATGTCAGATTGACTTAATCTGTACGAGGCAGGTTTATAGCACAAACCATTTAACACTAGGGAAGGCAAACACACATCTGCTGATAGTCCAGAGACAAACCAGCTCCTGTAACCTGGTCTCATTTTGCATTATTGGGTCTTATCACCACCAGAGTTTGCTGGTCATTGCCTTCCCCATTAACAGGACCAGAGCCAGGAGGGCTCTACATTCCCTCTAAATCTTGGGGATTTATTCCCCAGCTTCTGGCTGTGCTGATCAAAGATATTTCTCCATTGTTTCCTGCTAAGACACCACACCCTCACCAGGGTTGGAGCACTGTCCTATCTGCACCTCCATCTCTCCTCAGGAGCCTGCTCGTGGGAATAACTGCACTAAAGGTGCATCCTGCTTCTTGGCTTGGACACAGGCTGCTGCTGGAAAGTGCTGAGGAAGGTTTATCAACAGGGCAAGCCCACAGTTAGGGCTCCCCTGGTTGTAGCCTCCAGCAAGCTTCTGTTTAAAGGTTTCCCAAGCCAGAGATTGCATCTGGTTCTTTGTGTTCAGTTCCCCAATGGATCTGTGTGCTGGTAATTCAGGTAACCCCCTGTTGGCCCACCTGTGCAGGACTGCAAAGTCCTGTGATCCCCAAGGTCACACTCTACATGTTGGGGAAAAGGGTTTTGCATGGCCAGTCCCACTGTTCCATCATTCCATTTGATGTCCCTGGTTCTTCCTCGCTACTTAAAGAGTAAAACCCATTCCCAGGTCACCCTCCAGCTCACTTTTAGACAGCTCTCCTTTGCTCAACTTCTTCCCTGCAAAGGCCATTTCATGTCCATGATCGTTTCCATCCTTGTTCTGCTGCTCACAAGTGTTTTGGAGATCAGAGCACCAGCACTGCACGGACCACTTGGGATGTGGACACTCCATGACTTTACACCAGGGCAGGGAAATGCTTTTGTAATCACCCAGACTCAGGAATACAACATTGGTTCGACCTCTGCTGCTGCAGGATACGCTGGAGGAGCCTGTTCCACTGTTCCTTTGAGGCGGAATAATGAGGAGCACAATGACCTGATGTTAGTCATTTCTTCTTGATCCAACATTGGAAACCTGGGGAGTGGTCTGGGAGGTCCTGTACCCAACCCCGCGGCCCATCCAGTCGGGAACAACACAGAAAGGTGAGATGAAAAGCATCGCAAGGGTATAAAGAGGCAAAGCACAACCCTGCCAGTGCACAGTCATCGAGCTCCACTGTCTCCTAATGTTTGACTTTGAAATGCTAATGTTCTTTTAAAGTAGGTAATTTTCATGTAACTTCTCCCTACAGGACTCAAAGAAGGTGTTTATTACAATCCTGCCTGTCCTGGGGCACGGGTAATGAATTACAGAGCCTTTCTATGACCAAAATCCAGCCTGCTCCTCCTGCTGCCCGGCCCGTGCTCCTCCTTGCCCTTTGGGCTGGCGTCCTGGCACGACCCCTCTGTGCCAGACACTGCTGCCCCGGTGTGTCGGGGTGCCAGCGTCGGGACTGGGAGAGGAGCAGCAGAAACAACCCAAAAATGGGTTCTGGGAGGAGTGGGACTCCTCCATGACCCGCAGCCTGCAGGGTTTCACTGGGCTGTGCCCCTGAGAGCCAACAGCCCTGCCACAGGTGCAAGGATCTGTGGTGCCATGGAGGTTTCCTTTTATTTCATCACAAAAGCAGGATTTGCATGATGTTTGGTTTGGAAAACCGGGCAGAGCAGCGTCGGCGGCTGCACCCCAGCCCTGCCCGGGGACTGGCCCGAGCCTCTTGGTTTCCATAAAACAGCCACTGCAAAAGCACATCCATCATGTGTTCAACAAGCAGCTTCCACCAGAGCACCCAGGTAATGCAGGGAGTATACTGATGGGGGTTCTAAAAGCCAGCTCCACGCCCCCCAGCCTCATTGTTTTCCTGGGGTGTTGGACGCGCCAGGAATGTGCCAGAGCCAGGGCTGCGAGCAGGACGGGTGAGGTTTGTCCGGGAGCATCTGGAGTCAATCCGTCTGGTCGCTGCTCAGCAGGGCACTTAGTCACCCGAGAGCGCTTGGGAAGGAGCTTCGGAAGCCGGGGTGGGGCACGGCTCCGTCGGGTTTGGCTGGTTCGGGAGGCACCGGCACATGCAAAGAGCCACCCACAGGCTCCCCGGCAGCGCGGGGATCAAAACGAGAGGGAAAATGAGATTTGTGAAGCCGATGTCCTGCGAGCATCCTGCTTTGAGGAGCCACTCCCAAGGCGAGGAGAGGAGCGGTGAGAGCCGGGTTGAGTCCAGCACGGCGGGCTCGGCTCGGGTAGCAGGATTCTGATGTGCTTTTGGCTGGAGCCGAGCTTTGCACACACAGCTCAGCTGCGCACAGCGAATCCCACGGCGTTTCCCACCCTGTGCATCACAGAGAAGCCCAGGGATGCGGGCTGGGGCTGCCCTCCCCTCCCCGGAGCAGAGCCCACCCCTGCCCTGAGTCCCCGGCAGCGCGAGCAGAGCTTTGTAGACGCTTTGGAGTGGTGTCCCATTAATAACGGGAAGCGGGGCCGCCTGGATCCCGTGTCCCGGTGTGAATTATGCACACAAAATACAATTTGCTTTGCTAATGGTATTTTGCATTTTGGTGCTGGGGAACTTTTCAGAAATCATTACCATGCACTCGGCTCTTTATATTTTTCTCTCTCTTCTCAGGCAATTTGTCAGAAGGGATTTTTTGACAATTTCACTGAACCATGCTCGAGAGCACGTTAACCCCTCCAGAGCTTTCTCCTCTCCTCTCCTTTCCATTGGCTCGGACTGATTTGTTGCTGCTGCCTTTGGAGGGGCAGTGGGAGCTGGAAGGATCTGGTAAATGGATGGGCAGCTGTCTGTTGATGGGGCTTCACATTAAATATCCTATTGACATCCCTTGCACATCCAAATCCTCAATTTGCCAGTTAATGACGTTCTCTCCATTCCTCAGGGACACCTAAACAACATGATAATTGTAGTGATACTGTTAGGGATGTCTCCAAAAGCACTGAACTGTGGAGCACCCCTGAGCTGCCAGCGCTTCTCAGGTAGGGACTGAGCACCAGTTGCGTCCCAGCTCCTTAGGGGGTTGGGCACTGGTCACATGGAGCAGAGCTCCCCAGTGCTCACCCCCAAAAAACGCTTACGGAGTTTTTTGAATCGACCCTGGATGTGTCTCTTCTCAACTGATTTTCAGGAGATGTGTGATTTCCAGGGTGGAAACCTGGAAGACCTTTAAGCAGCTGAAATGGGAAAGGGGTTAGGGCCATCCCAATCACTCTGTTTTTCCTAACAGCCTTCTATCCCTTTATGCCCTCCAGTTGCTGGGTGACTCCCACTGCTGGGAACAGACTTGAAAACCTCTCTCAGCCTCACACATGTTCAGGGGCTTTGCTGCTCCATGCAGGAGAAGGATGTTCCCTTTGGGAACACAGGGCCCCCTTCATGATGCTGAAGGGCCTGGTGGGGATGGAGGTGGACAGTGAAGGTTTGCTGGAAGCTCTATCCATCTGTGGGATGTTGTATCTGCACTTTGGAGAGCCCAGGGTAGGGCAGCTGTGAATGTGGTGCCCTGTGTGCCACAGGTGATTCTCCACCATTGGAGGGTCATGTGGGTTTCACTGGAATTACTTTGCCTGATAATTCATAGAATCATAGAATGGTTTGGTTTGGAAGAGACCTTAAAGATCATCTTGTTCTGCCCTCCTTCTGTCACCCATTTCAGGCTGCTGAGGATGCAATTCCAGAGCTGGGGCTCCTGCAGCCATGCTGCTGTTGTTTGGGAAGATCTTGGTTTGTACCAACACCTTCTCTTTTTTACTGAGAGTGCGTTGCAGGGAAATGTGTTAGAAATCTTCCTGGGGCCCTGTCCTACATCTGCAGGAGCCGTGTTCAGACATGAATTCCCTTCGAGCCCACATGGACACTAAACCCTATAAATCCTGCCAAATTTATTTGCATCCATACTACCATTGTCAAATTTTGCAAGCTCAGCAGCAGGGCTCAGACAGGTTTGGAATGACAAGAGAATATCCTCAAGAGGATGCAGATCCTGGAGTGGGCAATGAGGACATCCAGCCTCAGAGCTGCTCCATCTGTGATTGTGCTGGATTTAGGGGAGGTTACCCCTTCCTTGAGCAGGATCAGCCACTGTGCCATGGCCAGAGGGCAGGTTGGAAGAAATTCTTGGCTGTGAGGGTGAGGAGGTCCTGGCACAGGTTGCTCAGAGAAGCTGTGGCTGCTCCATGGCTGGGAGTGTTCCAGACCAGGTTGGACGGAGCTTGGAGCAACGTGGGCTAGTGTCCCTGCCCATGGCAGACAGTAGGACTGGATGACCTTTACATTCCCTTCCAACCCAAACCATTCCATGATTCTGTGATTCCCTCCTGCTGCCTGCAATTCCAGTACTACAGCTGCAGCATCTTTTTTCTCCCTACAGCTCTTGCAGAGCCTCAGCAGAGAGATCTGCCATGCCTTCCCCCACCCCTCCTGCGCCAGTTGCTAAGGGCTCCTCCGAGATGAAAGCAATGTTTTGTTATTCCTCACTGTTTGGAGGATATCTGCCACCTAGTAAGCTTATTTTCAAATGAGAAACAAATGAGGTTCGTTTGGATATTGATTGCTGAAGTCTTCCCGTTGAGCAATGTTTATCATCTCCAGTTGGTGCTGCCAGGCACAAGGTCTATTAATTGTTTCAGTGATTTCTGCACTGTTGGGAACTGGACTTAGATGTGCTGGCCATGTGTGTTCAACCACTGGGTCTGCTGCAAGGTGAAACACTGCTGTTTGTCCTTGCAGGTCCTTGAAACCCAGTGTCCTGCACAGCTCCTCATGTGTAATTGCTAATGGATCCACCTCAGCCACCACCTCCATGGTGGGTTAATTGCCTGGATTTCTGCTGAGCTGAACACACTCCACTTACCTGAAGATGCTCCGTATTTATTTTACAATATCCTTTCCCTATTACCTATTATTGTATCAAGTGTCCTTCTCATTTGTGTACTTCATAATATTGTTGGAGATTTAGTCCTTGAAAGCCCCTCTGGTACCTCAGAAGCTGCTGGACTGCAGAGGCACCTGATGGAACGTCAGATAAGCTGCTGACACTTCCAGCGTCCGCGGCTCCCTGGGCTCCCTCTATCCTGCACTCCCATCTAAACGGTTTCCCATTACAAATTAATCAGTTACCCTCTCTGTGATCACACCACATTTAGGAAAAGCAGTCCCCAATACACAGATTTCAATTTGTAACCCTATCAGAGCTGTTTGCTGCTGCTGCGGCCGTGGAGCCGGGCAGGGAAGTGAGCTGGGAAGCCTTTCACTTCATGAAAGCATCTAAATATCTGTAATGTCACTTTGCTAAAGCATCACTTTCTGAAGTGAACTAAATCTCTCTGATGTCAGCTCTTGGAGGACAAACTCTGTGTTTCTCCATGGATTCATTTCTTTGAGGGGGTTGATGTATATTTTTCATCCCTGTTGGACCCACCACCCTGACGTGTGATTCGCCCATGAAACACCAATAGCCTTGGAAGGTTTGTGGGCCCCGATGGGCTGAACTGTCCCAAAGGGTCTTGGGAACATTGGGACTTGCCTCTTCCAATAGACCCTGGGCATCCTAGCAAGCTGAGCATCAATTAGGGCACCCAGCTTTACCCAAATCAATCAATCAATCATTAATCAATCTATTGAAAGGTTTCAAACACAGTTAAAGGCCAACTGTCTCTTCAAATCCTGAGTGAAATAAGCTGGATTGAATCCTTGGAAAATACCTGGGCTAAAGAAACTTAGGAGGCTGCTCAGCACTAGATTTCCTGTGCACCTTGTAACATCAAAAATATTGATTTGTTGTTTGGTTTTTTTAACTTGAAAAGGCAAAATAATTTAAAACGTCTAAACCTTTAGATTAAACTGAAGAAATTTAAAGACCTACTTCTGCTGTTTCTGGAGCCAGAGCATTCCAGTTGTCCGTAGCCCACACCAAAGCAGAAGTTAGGGAGGCAGGTGGTGCTGAGTGTATGTGTCCCTCTGCCACTCCCCAAAGGACCCCAGGAACCACAACATGTTCCAGGCTGGCTTCAACTACTTCTGACCCATTTTCTCATTTTTTGGGTCAGTCCATCCCTCGATTACAGCGCCACAACACAAGTGTCGTGGGTGGGAGAAGGACACGAAGATTCCGCTTTTTCCCTGCGAGGTGCGGATCCCGTTTTTCACACTGCAGAGCCATCCTCGTGTTGCAGCCTCAGCCTGCAGAGCTGCTCCCACAGCTTTGCTGCAAAGCTGAGCCAGGGCTTGTGTTCCTGGAAACTAGGCTGTAGATATTCCTTAGCATAGCTGAGACACAGGGCTAAGAGACCCCCTTTGCCTGCAGCTCCTGTTTTCCCAGCCCTTCGTCTCATGTTACTGATGGCACCTCTGCCTCCAGCTGCTCCTGCCTCCTTTCCTTCTCTTTTCTTCCTAGCAGTCTTCTCAAGCCCTTCGTTTTTGGCATGTGTTCATCTCCTACGTCACTTAACTTTCACCACCCCTTACTGCTCCTTCTTTAAACCTGCTGCTCCTTCCTGCCCAGTTTTCCAGCCTGCTCCATCTTCCTATCACAGAATCACAGGATCACAGAATGTGCTGAGCTGGAAAGGACCCACAAGGATCATCCAGTCCAACCCCTGGCCCTGCACAGGCCCAGCCCCAACAGTCACCCCCTGTGCCCCAGAGGATCATCCAAACCCTCCTGGAGCTCTGGCAGCCTTGGGGCTGTGC
Organism: Pachyramphus minor; assembly: GCA_013397135.1. NCBI lineage: Eukaryota > Metazoa > Chordata > Aves > Passeriformes > Tyrannidae > Pachyramphus > Pachyramphus minor. The sequence continues at coordinate 351,129 of VYXB01008859.1, read as the reverse complement.
CCACTGCCCTGGGGAGCCTGGGCAGTGCCAACCACCCTCTGGGGGAAGAACCTTTCCCTGAGATCCACCCTGACCCTGCCCTGACACAGCTCCAGCCCTTCCCTGGGTGCTGTCCCTGGTCCCCCCAGAGCAGAGCTCAGTCCTGCCCCTCCTCTGGCCCTGCCCAGGAAGCTGTATCCCCACATCTTCTTAATTCAGAGCAAACACCTGAATGCAGAGCACTTTCTGCCCATCCTCTCACCATCCCTCTTCTTTCCACCTGCTGGAAGCTCCTCCATCCCCATGTCCCTGACGTAGCTGTGAGTGTCAGCCTGTGCCAAGCAGCTGCTCCCACCCCTGCTGACCCTCCGAGCTCAGGCTGCTGAGCTGCACAGTCAGGCGTTTGTCACTTAACATCTTGATTACTGTCACTTGGGTGATCCTGAGAGCTGCTCCTGGCCACGTCCCACTCGGTTGGGTTTCTGTTGCCTCATTCCTGACCCACTCATGCAGGGATAATCACATCAGCAAGCAATGGACTCGGAGCAGAAGTTCCTCTGGTCAGGAAGCAGCCAGGAGTGGGTGAGAAATTGGGGTGATGCCTCTTCTGCCCATCTCAAGTTTCCCATGCTGATATTTCGTAGCTGTGGGTCTCTCTGATGGCAATGAGCTCCTCAACGTTATAATGCACCATAGGGGAAGATTCTTCCTTTTGTTTGCCTTAAATGAGTTGCAGGATAATTTCATTTTGTTCGTACATAATGAGAAGTTGTGAATAATCACTCAGTAATCACTTTCCCTGTGCTAGTCATGGCTTTACAAAACTCTAATCACATCCCTCTTCAGTCATCTCTGTTCAAGGCCAGAGCTCTTATTGTTTAGTCTCCATACAATATAACATCTATTATTCTGGCTGGGGATGATGTTCCCATTGTTCCCCCTCTCTCTGGTGCTGCCACAGTCCCTTGCACTCTCAGCACCCACCCAGTGCTTCCTCCCTGTCACCCCAGGTCTGTCACCAGCCACCCTGGAGATGTTGTAGCTCCAGCTGGTGTCTGCTCTGGGGTGAATCCCTCAGTTCCCTTGTTGGGACAGTCAGAGAAGAGCCCACGCTGTTCACTCCCAGCTCATCTCTGGCTGCCAGGAAGGACCCCTGCCCAGGGAGAGATCACTGAAACCAGAGAAATCACACACTGCTCTGGGTTGGAAGGGACCTTAAAGCCCATCTCATTCCACCCCTGCCATGGGCAGGGACACCTTCCACCAGCCCAGGGTGCTCCGAGTCCCGTCCAACCTGGCCTTGGACACTTCCAGGGATGGGGCAGCCACAGCTTCTCTGGGCAACCTGTGCCAGGGCCTCCCCACCCTCACAGGAAGAATTTCTTCCCAATATTCATCTAACCCTGCCCTCAGGCAGTGGGAAGCCATTCCCTGTGTCCTGTCCCTCCATCCCTTGTCCCCAGACCCTCTCCAGCTCTCCTGGAGCCCCTTTAGGCCCTGGAAGGGGGTCTCATATCTCCCCAGAGCCTTCTCTTCTCCAGGTGAGCACCCCCAGCTCTCCCAGCCTGGCTCCAGGGCAGCAGAGGGGCTCCATGGAACATCTCCATGGCCTCCTCTGGACTCAGTCCAACAGCTCCACATCTTTCTTGTGCTGAGCACACCAGACTCCAGGCTGGGTCAAGATGCAGAGTTAGATCCCAGAAGCCATGGCTCAGGAGGAACACGAGGACAGAGCAGTCATGGTGTGTCCCTGGCAGCCTCAGCAATGCCATGCTGGGCAGCACTGCCCTCCCAGCCACTCCTGATGGGAGAACCTGGTTCCCCTCAGCCAGACACTGCCAGCTCCTACCCCTGGGTGAGGAGGCACAGAATGAGCTCTGGGTCTCCAAACACAGCAGGATGAGAGTGATTCATGGTCCAGCTCCACATGCACTGCCAGAGCAGGTGCCAGGAAGGGAAGGAGGTCCAGCAGCCCTCCATGCCCACACACAGAGGTGGTGGGAAAGCCTGGAGCCAGTGCCTGCTGCTCCATCAGGAGTGGGAGCGGCTGCCCCTGGCTATGACCAGAGCACTCAGACAGAAGGAACAATGGCTTGGAAACATGCCTTAAGTGGGGAATAAAAGAGCATTTGCTCCACTGAAAGGGAGCACTGTATCTGCCCTTGGGGGAATTCTCTTTCCCTCTCCTATGGGGCAGATGTCAGCCCTGGTGACAGTGCCCTGGGGAGGGATGGTCCTGCAGGGATGGCACCAGAGCCAGCAGACAGTCCAGCCTGTGCTAGGAAACAGGTTGGTGCGTGGGGGGTATCACAGGAATTGCAGCTTCACATCAAGGAAATTCTGCTGGGGATATTCATAGTGGCTCCTGCTGAATTGACTGGGCGAGGGGGATTTGCAAAGAAACCACAGTTGGCAGCATGGAAGGAACCACCAAAGGGAAGGTTGTCACAGCATTGGAGGGGAGCAGGGCTGGAGGGGATAACGAGGGAGGTCGTTGTGTGTGGGGGGGGGAAGCAGGTGTTTCTGTGCTGTGGGGGTCTGTGTGGGTGTGAGGGAAGTGCTCATGTTGTCCATGTGGGAGGAGGAACAGCTCAGGTCCCCTGTTCAGGTGCAAGGGGGGCTTCATCTGGTCAGAGCAGGGGAGGGTTGGGGGACTGGTAAGGGCTGGGGTGAAGGGGACCTGCCGGCACCACAGGGGTGGGATGTTCCAGTAACAACTACACAGTTGCAGCCACACTAGAAGGGGTCAGTGCTGCTGATGGGATTTTTTTGGCAATGGTCCCCAGACTGCAGTTTAAGGAGCCTGGGATGTCCAGGAGGATGAGCTGGGCTGGGTTTATCTGTCTGCCAGCCCATGACAGCAGTGCCTGCAGGCCATCGATGGCCAATCAATAGAGAGCTGCAAAGCCCTGAGCTGGCTGGGGGGAATCTCTGGTACTTCTCCTCATGTGGGATAACAACAGTGTCTATGCAGGATAACAACTGTGTCTGGGCCTGGGTTCAGGTTTGGATTCTGATTTTTTTTTTTTTAAATTTAATTGATTTCCTTTGTTAGCTTGGCTGGTAACTGTTAATGGGATGATCAGTGCCGGGCTCTGCTGGGAAGGGAAGGAAAGAGATAGGGCTGTTGGAATACTGTGTCCTCGGCCTGCTCCCGTGGTTGAAAAGCAAAGCTGGAAAGGTCACACAGCCCCAGGGTCCCTTTGCCTGGCATGGAGCCTCTTCCCACTGCCAGGCAGCTCCTGCCCATCCCTGGGCTCTATCATCTGCACTGCCATGAGCGTGTTGCTATCCCCACGACAGGCTGGGACATTGTCTCCAGCAGAGCTGGGAATGGTCCCTCCACTTCACTGAGCATTAAGTCAGGATAAGGGCTGGAGCCAGTACAGGGGGCTGAAACCAGGACTGATACGCTTGTGGCAGCTGCAGCTGGTGCTAGAGGTGACTGGATGCTGCCCCACCAGCTGTATCCTGAAAGCAGAGAAATCCTGCTGATGGGCATCAGGGATTTGGGATGTTCTCATCTCTAACCCTGCCACAAGCAGACACATTGCTCCACTGTCCACATCACACTGAGCAACTGGTGCAAATGCCCCCTGCTTCCCTCTCTCCCAGGCCAGGACAACGTTTCCCCCCTCCTCTGCCCAGTACAGCAAGCTGGGTGTGGTGAATACAAACCTCTGATCAAATATTCCCTCCTTCTCCCCCCATGAAAGTCTAAAGTGCACTGTCAGTCAACACATGACTGAAGGTCTGTTTTCATCAGCCGACACGCCAGTACAGAAGAGATCTCAAATGAGAGCCAAAAACAAACACCAAAGGGCAAAGTCAGGGCTGGGTGGATTTGTTTGCTGAGCCTGGAGACTGGAACCTCCCCGGGAGCTTTCGGGTGCAGAGATGCTGCCACGGGTGAGGTGCTGCCCTGGGGAGGATCCCAGTGCTGTGAAAATGTCAGCAAGGGAAGGACACACAAGGCACAGCCCAGGGAAGGGAAGAGCTCGCTGGAGAAGAGGGAAAAAAGTGTCATTTTTTGCCAAGAGAGGATACGAGCCGGTAGAGCAGCGGGACCAAGCCCTTCCCCTCGGGTCCCAGGAGGTCCCAGGAATCCGGGATGCTGCCCCTTTAAAATGTAGGGGGGAAAAGACGTAAATGAGGAGCCGGCTGAAAATTAGTAGAGCAGAAAACTCCAAATGATGCAGAGCTAATTCCTTAAGTGTCAGACTGGCTGCCAGACCCTCCGCTTGTCAGCCCCCTGGTCCCACAGCACCCCCAGGCGAGGACGGGGGGCTCCCGGGGCCACTTCCTGCCCCCTGGCCCTAGAACCAGCCCCCCGGGAACCTCAGAAATCCCCTGGGCCCCTCCATGCCCTGCCTGTGGGCTCTTTGCCCGGTTGCAGCCCCCAGCAGCCCCGTGGCATCGCCCCCACCCAGGCAAGAGGGCAGGGGAAGTTTTTTAATATACTTTTATTGGTCTGTAAATTTCTTTTCTTTCCACAGCGGCTCGGATCGATGTTTGCAGTTTACTGAAGTTCCAGGCACACAGATTAAATCCTCTCCCCCTGTTACCGAGATGGGCTTTTATTCTCCCTCTGATCACTCGGAAATAAACACAGTATGAGCGCGAGGGAGCGGGAGGGGGGCAGGCAGGAGGCGGGGTGGGGGCCAGCCAATTCCAGACCTGTTTATTCCCTACCAGCCCTCGAGCTCNACCTGTTTATTCCCTACCAGCCTTCGAGCTCACAGTCATTAAACAAGTCACTTAGTCTACAAGCTGCTGGATCCCGTCCTCCGCGCCTCCTGCCTTCCCCGTTCCCCTGCCCCCCTGCTCCCTCCCTTCCCTCTTCCCTTTCCCTCTCCGCTTTCTCCCTCCTCCCCCTCCCCCATTATTTTTAAAAGAACAATAATAATTAGGCAGAGCAGCCTCTAACACAATTGTTTCAGCCTGAACAGGCAATTAGGACAGGCAGAGTGAGGCTAATGAACGGTGCATTGGTTCCCCCCCAGTCCTGCTGCCCGGCCCCCTCCGTGCCCCCCCAGCCCCGCAGACGTGTGGATGAGCTCCCGAGCCGCCTGTCCTCACGCGGGCAGGGCTGGCACAGCCAGCACAGGCCCCCGGGGCTGGGCAGCCCAGCCGTGAGGAGCCGGGGAAGGGGGGGATGCGCTGAGCGCATCAAGCCAAGGGTGAGGAATGGGAGCTGGGAGCTGCGGGCAGGGGGATGGGGATGGAGACGGGCCGAGCTGCCAAGCTGCGACTTTGGCAAGGGGACTTGTCTGCAGAGCACGAGTGACAGGCCGTGTGCTGCCCCGAGCACTCTGGTGCGCAGGGAGGGAAGGCGGGAGCCGGGCATCTCCCCGGGGCTCTGTGCAGGCTGGGAGCTCCTGGATCCTGCTGTGCAGGGCAGGAACAGTGACCCTGGGGTTACCCCAGCACGGGCAGGCTGGGAAAGGGACAACTGGGGTCAGGGAGCACACGGATCACAAGGTACAAGGGACCCGGAGATGTTGCACACGGTGCCCCTGTAATGCCAGTTCCTGCTGCCCCGGTGTGGGACCCGGGGCCAGGCAGCTGCACTGAAATATTCATGCCAAGCTGGCTTTGAAGGCAGCAGGATTTCTTGGAAGCTTGCTGCTTGTCTTAAATGGAGCTGTCGGCTCAGCACGGCTGGCTGGGCGTGACGGGAGCACAGGGTCCCACGGGGCTGAGAGACACCAGGCCACGGGAGGAGTGCCCACCTCTGCTGGGTGACATTCACACAATGTGCCCCCCTCTGCTGGGTGACATTCACACAACGTCCAGGCATGGGGAGCATGGCCCATGCTGCTGATTTCCAGAGGACAGGGAGCAGCCCTCAGGGAGGCCACGCTGCTGTGGGGACAGAGCAGGGCAATAATCCCACTGCAGGTAATGCCTTGGGAGCACCTGGTCCCAAATTAAGATATTCCCAGTGGTTGGTGCTGGTGCTGGCATGGTGGGACAGGCAGAGCCAGGGACAGCAGTGCCATGGTGACACCAATGTAGGAGGTGACGGAGAGGGAAATGGCAGGTAATGTGGAGGTGTTGCTAGCAGGATTCCCTGGCAGGTGATGCCAGAGTGTTGATGTGGTGGCTGCAGGGTGAGAGACAGTGGCAATGGGGAATTCCAGGCACTAGTACCTGTCTGAGGAGCTGCCTTTGGCTCTGTGCTCCTGAGGGTGGGATAGGAGCCCAGTGCTCAGCCCACTTACCTGCACAGGGTGTTGAGACCTCCCCAGCACAGAGCTGATGCTTGTCCCTCATCCATAGCCCGACCCAAGTGTGGGGCTGCAGATATGGGTGTGCAGGGAAGGGGACACTGGGGATTCTGGATGCTCTCACAGACCCCATATGCTGTGGTGGCCCTGAACACACCCTGGGCTGCCTCAAACTCAAATATCTCTGGTTTTATTGAAGTGATGGATCTTTTGACCCCCTGACACTGGACACACAGAGGTAGTGTGGCGCTTAAGGGCAGCCCAAGCATGAGAACAGAAAACCTGCCCTCTCTCTTGGTCAGAAAAGCCTGAGCTGTCTGTTCACAGCTCCTGCTCTGCAGCCACCACAATGTATCACAAATCCCAATGTAATTTTCTGTCCCTCAGGCCCTCGGTATTACTGCTTTCCAAATGTCTCTCTCCCAGTCTCCATGGTGTTAAATTATATTTCCCCAGCTGGATTACTTTGCATTTGTTCAGAATGAATTTCATTTGGCTATTTCCTTCCTATGCCTGACCCTTCTTTCCCAGTGCATTATCTTTTAGCTCTTTGTCCTCACCAGGATTTGCAGCACCTTCCCATTTCATATCCTCTGCAAATTTAATTAACATGCTCTTTACCCTCCCTCTTTCAGATCAAATGAAGATGTTAAAGGAGAGCAGACCTGGCACAGATCTAACCACTAACCACTAACAACAATACAAGTACCTTGCACTTAAATTATGCACTTTCCATCAGAAGATTTCAAGGGCCTTTGCTGAACTGGATAAGTATAATTATTAAAGCTGGGAACTCCACTCTGCTGGGGAATTTAATATTTAAGGTCTGCCTGAGGGCGTATGACTTGTTGACTATTGTGTTACCATTGGCCTTGGCAGTCCTGCCATGGATGTCCCTGCAGTGTTGTTCTTGTCACGCTGGGCTGGCCCCATGGACACAGAGCTCCCTGGATGAGGGATACCCAGCTGGAAACCCCAGGTTCAGAGCAAGCAGAGCAGTGACCTGGCAGCTGGTTCAACAGTGTCATCTGGTTTGATTCCAGCAAATGACTCAGTGACACGCTGCAGTTTGGCTGGATTAGGAAATACAAGATGCTTCAGTTGTTGTCTGTAGTTGTGTAATGGGGACACAGAGGCACAAGAGTCATGGATAGTGTGTGAGGCACACGGGCTGGGATTCACCTGCCTTTGGGTCATGGAAAGAAGAACAGCCAGGGATTCTGCTGCTGGAGAAAGGACAGCCCCCCTGAGGGTCACAGGAACTGGTTGTGTGGCAACTTCAGCATATAAGGGATTTGCAGGATATAGTTACAGAGTTCTTTACACAGGAATAGCTTTTCTTCTTTAATTCCATTTTCCAACATTTAAGAACTAAATGTCATCATCTTGTTAGTATTACATTGATGATGTATAATGTACCCTGCTCCTGCTCTGTGTGACACTGTACTCTCAAATCTTGGTTGCATTATGTGCCCGCACACAAGCACACAAACCTACAACGAATTCTGCTTCTGTGACCTCCTTCAGCTACAGTAAGATCGAGGGAGGAACATCAAGAGCATCTTGGTAGGAATGTGCTCTAAAAAGACATTTTACTGTACTCAATCCTCAGACTTCCTCACCTGTATATTGCATGAGGCAATAAAAATTGTCTCAGACCAAAGGAACTGGCTGCCAAAAGGAAAATCCCATGGATACAAGTTGGGTACAACAAGGACTCAGCATCTCTGTAGAGCCTTTTCCTGAGACTGGCAGCTTGTCCAGGGCTGGGAAAACCTGCATTTTACTCTTGGAAGATGCTTGCATGGCCTTTACTTTTCTTGGCTGGAATTTGGGCTATCCTGGTAATGCCAAGAGTCTCTCAAATTCCACCTCTGCCCCAGGCTCCTGCCTTGCAGCAGAAATACTGTTATTCTGTGGCTGTGCAGCCCCTGAGCCAGGCATTAGTCCTTCTGGTATTTTTCTCCCCTGATAAGTCAGCTCATATCCTTGATTTTCACAGCCATATTTCAGAGAGGCTGAGTGGGAATTTAGCTGCTGTTTATAACATAAGGAAAATAAACCCCAGTGCCATTTAAGGAGAATATTGATATGACACTGAATGGGGGTGAAGAGACTGTGAAATCCCAGCTAGAAATTGGTACTGCCTTTCTAGCACTGGAGCAGTGAGCTCCCAAACTGCTCCCTCTTAAGAGAACTGAGATTAAGAAACCAAATTTCTCATGTGATAAACCTTTATCCAGGAAAGGAATGAGCTGACGCTGCTGGAAGCTGAGTTTTGTGACATTGATGGCCCTTTGGCCTGAGTTTGGGGGTCAGATCTGCCAGAGAAGCTGTGGCTGCCCCATCCCTGGAAGTGTCCAAGGCCAGGTAGGACAGGACTTGGCGCAACCTGGGCTAGTGGAAGATGTCCCTGCCATGGAATGAGATGGTCTTTAAGAATTCCAACCCAAAGCAGTCTGTGATTCTTTGATTCTGTTCTGTGATCTGCAGCAATGGCCTCCGCACCCTAATGCTGACAACTAACAATTAACCACTAATCAGCAACTAATATTCCCATCTCTCCTTTCTGAATGAGTTTCCTTCCTCTACCATAATGAGTTGAGACCCTTTGCTATTTTCTCTGCCTCTTGCTCAAGCAAAATTTCCAGTGCACATCAGCAGTGGCACCTGAACTCTTTCTTAGGCAATGAATCAGATGAGATGATGAGAGCAAGTCCCCCCAATTTCCCCCCCAATATGCACCTTGCACACGTTTCCAGCACAATCCATTTTCTCCAGGTCTGCAATATCCCTCCTCATCTGTGCAGAGCACAGAGCTGTGAGGGCCACTCTGCTACGCTGGAGATGGGAGATAGTGCACATCAAAGGCAGGATTTTTCTCCCTTTTCTTGCTGATCTGTGCACAATTTATTATCAGACAGTTGTGCCAATCTCCTGCTCGTGGCTCGTGTTCGCAGACACTCATCGACCCGTACACGCACACGCTGTCAGAGGGCTGGGAAGGGGCTGCTGCTGGCTTGGATTAATTCAATCCAGGTAAGTTGTCTTGGCTGTGAATTGTCCCCTTCTCAGTGCCAAGTCTGCTTGGCCAGGATATCACTCCTGGGGAGCAGCAGCATCCAGCTCCTCCCAAAGCTGGAGGCTGGGAAATGCACGTGGCTTGGTTGGCTGTGGGAAATACCCACTGTGGTGAGGAGGGTCTGTCTTAGAGGGCACATTGGACGTGAGGGAGCTGGGAGGAATGAGATGGGGAACCCCCAAAAATGCCTGACAGTGGTGTGATGGGAGCAGCCACTTGTTGGGTGAAAAGTGGGCAACTTCAGCTCTGGGAGAATGTCTCAGATTCTCAGTGTCCTGAATTTGATTTTGTTATGGTTAATTATTAATCCAGCAATAAAATTTGCCCCTGCCCCACTTTGGATGCCTCAAAGCCCTTGTCAGGGTCTTGCATGGCTTTCGTCTCCCTCTACATCATAGAGGAGCCCGAGTGCAGGCGCGGAACAGAGATGGTGGGATGGTCCCATGGGAAAGGGAAGCGGGATGCACTTGTGACCTTGATGGTGGCTTCTGGTGTTCTACACCCCAGGAAAACATGCTCAGGCACAGTTTGGTTCTGGAGTGTCCCAGCAGTGAGGGCACATCCCTGTCCTGGCGCTGGAGGCTCCGGAATGCTCCGCTCAGCACCGTCACTGCCATATGGCAGCTGGTGCCCAGAAGGCACTAGGGCGAGGGTTGTGCTACAAAGTGTCTGATGGCAACATCAGCTGGGGGTCTGGTGCTCACTCCAGCACCTCCCAATGGGGCCAAGGAATTCCCTGGCTCTAAGGAGTTGGTGCTTTTTTTGGCCAAGTGCAGTTAAAGCCACCTGGATCCATCACCTGGATTGTGTCCCTTGGAGCAGCTCTGCTGGGGCAGGTGTGGGGTCAGTATGTTCTGGTTTGAGAGCAAACAAGGTGAGACAGAGGGAGAGTGGGGAGACATCTGCAGCCTGTGGGACCACCCCATGGCAGAGCAAACTAGGAAACGATGGATGGGGCTTGGAGCAACCCAGGCTAGTGGAAGGTGTCCCTGCCCATGGCAGGGGGTGGAACAAGATGAGCCTTAAGGTTCCTCCCAACCCAGATCATTCCATGGTTCTGTGGCTGCCCCACATGGAGGGCTGGGATCCTCTGCTCCACAGAGGGTCCTGGATTAAGTGGAGCACATCTCCCTGGGAACACAAGAGCAGCATTGTGCAACTCCCTAAATGCCCTGGGAAAGATAAGGGCAAACCCCCCCACCCCCAACAGACACCTGGAAGCATCCAGGCCACCCAAGATGTTCCCAGATTCCCCTTCTTGCATCCTTGAACCCTACATTAGTTACTTCCATGATGCACTTGTGCTCCCTCTCCTCTGAGCAGTGCTGGGCCAGAGGGCAGAGGTAGCAGCAGCCCCACAGATGGTGAGAAGACACTCTTTGGAGGTGACAGAGCCCTCCTTGAGCTCTGCAGAGCTCCTTGAAGAAATGAGAGCAAAATAGTGTCCAGGCTAGTGCAGAGTGTGCTGGTGGAGGGGGCACAGCTCTGCCTCCCACAGAGAAGAATCAACAATACCTGTATTTTCCCTGAGTGGTGCCCCTGCTCTGTGGAGGAAGGTTTGGAGGGGGTACTGTGAGAATGTGCACAAAGCTTGAGTAAAGAAAACATCTCAGTGTTAAGAGAAGATGGGGATTTTTCTGGTCGTAGATGGGGAATTATGCATGGGGAGAGCAGAGTATGGGTTACAGCAGTGTTTAACATGAGCTGCCTTAAAGAAAGGGAAGTGCTATGGGAGGGGATGCCCAGCAGCAGTGTGGGCAGACATGAGTACCTGGTGTTACTAGAGAGAGCACTGCTTTCATACAGAATAGCCCAGGAATGCTAACAAGGGCCTCTCTGAAGTCTCCTCAGTAAGGTTATGTAGCCTACAAGGTGGGTTTTTTTTTTTAGTTCAAGAAAACCACAGCACAAAGTCTGACTGGTTTTAAACTGACACGACGGATTTGCCTGAAAGATTGTCCATGAGGAGAAACCACCGAAGCTGAGGTCAATAACTGAGCCCTCGGCGGGACCGCCGGGCACCCACCACCACCACCTGGCTGGAGGGACCCTCTCTGGGCTGTGGTGTAAGGAGGGGCAGGGACAGGGACACTGGCACGAGGGAGTCACTGGGACAACCTTCCCCACTCCTCCTTTGTGGAGGCTGCAGTGTGAGAGCTCTCTGGGGATTTCTCCCACAAGAGGAGGAGGACTATTTACAAGGGCCTAAAATGGCAGGAAAAGAGGGAATGGCTTCCCACTGCCAGAGGGCAGTGTTAGATGGGATATGGGGAAGGGTTCTTCCCTGTGAGGGTGGTGAGGTCCTGACACAGGTTGCCCAGAGAAGCTGTGGCTGCTCCATCCCTGGAAGTGTCCAAAGTCAGGTTGAACAGGGCTTGGAGCAACCTGGGCTGGTGGAAGTTGTCCCTCTGATGGCAGAGGGTTGTAACTAAATGGTCTTTAAGTTCTCTTCCAACCCAGCCAGTCTGTTATCCTGTGATCTCAGCTTGCCATTTTAAATTCTGGGGAGCAAGAATTTGCCCTGACCTTCCTCCCCAAGGATGGGACCTGAAGTGCACATTGGCATCCCCTTATTTCACACTCCAACAGGGATCCAGTACTGGCTCTTGGTGGGCATTTTCCAAGCCACAGGCTCTGTATATGTTTCCTTTTCTCCTCCCTGTCTCCAGGTGGTTGTGTGTCCTGCTCCCTGCCCCTCCCTGCCCACTGGCATCTCAGCAACACTGTTTTTACACCACTTTCCACTCGCTTACCTCGACTCACCAACGTGTCACTTACACCACCACTCATGTCACCTCCAATTCTGGCCCATAGTGCACAGCGTGTCACCTCGGCAGAGGATTAACCACAGAGAGCTTTGGAGCCAGCCAAGCAGAAAGCAAAGCATATGTCATCTCTCCTTATGTTTACAGCAGAGAACATCACCTGGCATCACCAGAGACAAGGGCACACGTTGAGTGATCTCCTCCTTGTGAACCAGTGCCCGACGGTGCCGCAGTTCCAGCAGCCCAAGGACATCGCCCCACCAGCCCTGCATGCAGGTGGAGCTTCCTGAGCTTTGTTCCAGGTCAAAACCACAGCCACTTCCATCACCTTGGGACTCAGAAGGCAAAACCACATTTCTCCAGGGTACCATGAGCATAATAACACCTGAAAGCAGAGCCCAACCTGATCTGTCTGGTCCTAAGGAGGCTTAATTACTGAACAGTTGGCTGCAAACTTTCCATGCAATGCTCATCTCTTTCCTGTGTCACCAGGTGCTTGGTGCTCCTTTGCATCAAAAACTCTAATATCTCTACCATTTAGAATTTCTTCTCCTGCAGTGGGTTTGCTCTTGTATTTCACACCATTTCACAGTCTACAACTCCCTGGGCAGGGGCAGAGGAGGGGCAGGACTGAGCTCTGCTCTGGGGGGACCAGGGACAGCACCCAGGGAAGGGCTGGAGCTGTGTCAGGGCAGGGGCAGGTTGGATCTCAGCAAAAGGTTCTTCCCCCAGAGGGTGGTTGGCACTGCCCAGGCTCCCCAGGGCAGTGGGCACAGCCCCAAGGCTGCCAGAGCTCCAGGAGGGTTTGGATGATCCTCTGGGGCACAGGGGGTGACTGTTGGGGCTGGGCCTGTGCAGGTCCAGGGGTTGGACTGGATGAGCCTTGTGGGTCCCTTCCAACTCAGCACATTCTGTGATCCTGTGATTCTGCAACCTCTGGACAGCTCTGGTTGAGACCTTTCAGCACTGCTCCTTCAGGAACCCTGGGAGAACCACACTCCCATTCCTTTGGCCCAGAAAACCACTGCAGATGGGCAGGGAAATATATTTATCCTCGTCTTCCTTCAGATCTTCAGATTCCCGTCACATATAACACCATGGCTGGCTTTTGTCTCAGTCACAAGAACAGACAGTACCTGAGGGCTCATCCCTCTTCCCAGCTTCTAAATCCCTGTTCTTGTCTCATCACCAGCTCATGTCTGTGGGAGCCAGTGCGTCAGTGCAGTGTGTTACTACCTGCCACAGTGCCTGTTCCCTGCTCCTCCTTCAGCTCCTGCAGCCCCCACCTGGTGCGGTGACAGGCTCTGGGAGAGCAAGGAGGGAAGGAGCCTCCTCCTACAGACCAGTTGCCTGAGGGCTGTTTTAATATCCCAGTGGAATGAGTTGTTCTGCTTTTGTTTCCGTCACGGAAAGATAAAGATCAAGTGGGAACAGTCACAGGTGACTCGCATCCCGGGATGGATCTGCACAGGTCCATGCGAATGTGGGCTCCTCAAGGTGCCCAGGTCTCAGAGGAACATCATCCTCCCTGCTGCCAGCAATGCTGCTCATCATGTGCCAGCAGCTGGAGAGAAACCGGCCTGTGTCTGATTTTTGTGTGTTGGGCTTTCCAGTGCTCCCACAAAACCACAAGATTTTTATTCAGTCAGACCTCGGAGAGAGGTCAGAGGATGCTGATCCACATCTGGAGTTGTAAATTTTCCTGAATCTGCATGTTATCAGTGTTGAATCCAAATTTGAACCTCACTATCACATAAAAGTGTCATTAGTGCTGTCACCCAAATAATGGAGTCATAGAATCACAGACTGGTTTGGGTTGGAAAAGACCTTAAACTCATCTCACCCCACCCCCTGCCATGGGCAGGGACACCTTCCACTAGCCCAGGTTGCTCCAAGCCCCATCCAACCTGGAATTGGACACTTCCAGGGATCCAGGGGCAGCCACAGCTTCTCTGGGCAACCTGGGCCAGGGCCTC